>WEZZ01006554.1:0-10899 GCA_013400585.1 Chloropsis cyanopogon
TGACTTTAGGTTTTGTCACAGCTGCCAAGACAAATACTTTGAAGCACTAATGCTGTTCAGTTCAGCACAACAGAATATTTTCATAACATTCCTAGGTACCCATCATACTAAAACAGAATATTTTCATTAAAATGGATAAATGAGTCATTAAAAAAAAAGCATCTTTTTCATTCTCTCTCCTCCATGGCTAGCATCATCATCCTGTGCTACAATTAAATATCAAAAAACTCACTTGTATTTCAGAAAAATATATGGTATTCACGGTCATATATACATGCACACAAATCTCATGGAAAATATTACATCTGAAGAGCATAAATGTTGATGATTCCTCCAAAGGGATGCATTACCTGGATCCCTTCAGGCCAACTTTTTATTCCCGCTCTATGAGAATAGATAACTTGCAGTTTAAAGAAATGTTTACATGAATAAGGAAAGAAAGAAGCAGATCTCAACAAGAATTTGTGGTAAATTCCCTGAGATGAATTTAAGACCAGTCCCTGAGTAACCTTACTCTCATCTAGTTTTAATTTTCATCTCTTTGCTGATAGCCCTGTAAGCACTCTCCGTTTCTGACTAAGTCTTTCCTTCTCATGCCTCTCTCATGTGGTACAGCATCATCCCCTGTTTAAAACAGAGAAAAGTTTGTGGTCTTCTCCTATAATTCCTTATTTTAGCTCCTAGCTTTTATCTACACTAGTAAAACAGCAAATTCAGCTCTCTTCACAAATCCAAACAATTAACCAGATTTCTGGTTTGTGACTCCTTTCCTTGCTGATAATGCAATTGCTTTTCCGAGCTGGAAGCTGTACCATGTCCCTCAGCAACGATTACAATGTGTACTTGGTCCTCTAAAGAATAAAACTGATTCTCCATCTTTGCCCATAATTCCTTGTTGCAGGCAATTCCCTGGCTACACAGTGTAGCACAGAGCCTTTAATGTGGCACAGGCCAGAGCCTTACATAAATAAAATGAAATAAATCTTTCCTATTAAATGTCCAGTCAGGAAAATTATTTGAGAACATTGGCCATTAAAATAAGGATAAGCTTTAGTACAGTTTAGAGATTTTTTCTAACAGATGTGCTGTTACCCCTCATTTGTAAAACTTTAGCCTTTTTATATGAGGATCTATTGTTTATTTTTTTGGAAAGAAGAGAAAGTGCATTAGACATTGGAGAAAGTTTAAAGTTAAATGAAAACTCTGATTTCAGAAAGATCTTATAATCCAGTTTACTGTAACCTTGTACAAAACTGCAGAAGAGCTGCTGACAGATTGGGTTCAGTGTTCTGCTCTTCTCCCAGGGTTAGCACATAAAAGCCAAGGCACTCAGGAGGAGAGAGTGTTGGTGGGTATTAATCAGTGTCATGCCTTAGGCCAGTGGCAAACATGGCCATGTTTCCTCAGCATTACCCCTGAAGATGTGGTCTTCGAGTCTGTGACTGTCCTGAACTGGCAGACAAAGCAAATACTGTGAGCAGTGAGTTGTGTGATGAGTTTAAAATTCTTTGTAGAGAATGGGAGCATTTTCTGCTTTTTTGCAAGCTGAGAAAGATTTCTGCATATTTTCTGATTTTTTTCCATCTGTCACCATACTGAAAGCAGTTTGCCAGGGACTGATTCTGATTCTATGCAGCCCTGTGAATTCAAAATCATTTAATAGATATTTGAGCTGGAGATGGAGTGTCTATACAAGGGTGTGCCAAAATGCCACTTTCTACATTGAACAGCACCAATACTCCTGCATAAAAATGCCATGATTGTGATGGCTGTGACAGCTCAGACAGGCCCCTGATGAGATAGTTTCTACTTGCTCTGGAAAGCAGGCTAGCCCAGGAGACCTGTGAGAGCCAAGCTGCAAGCAACTTCTTGGACCACTGCTGGCATGGACAGTACAAAATTGCCATGACAGATGACAGTCTGCATCTGCTTTCCCCATGAAACATCAGCTCTGATTGAGATAGGAGCTACTCAAGAGGTAAAATTTCTGTCCACTATATGCCTTTTGATGTTCCCATGGAGGCAGAAGTTCAAAACTGCTAATGAATCTGAATTCACGCAAACTCACTTCTGAGGAGCTGAAGGAATTAGCAGTGAAGGACACCATCCTTCAAAGCACGTTCCATCTCCCATCACAGCTCTTATTTAGTACTGGATGACTAGCACACTAGAAGCCAGATTTAGGAGAGGAAAATCATAATTCTCCTCAAAAGAGAATTTCCTATAAGTCAGTATGGACCCATGATCCCCAAGAAGCTACATCTGCTGGTTCCCTATGTCTTCACTGGAAAATCTGGACGACAAATCTGATGAAGAGGCAGAAAGATCAAGAGTGGTGTTCCAAAGGAAAAGAAATGTAAACAAAGACAATCTGGGACACTAGATTTTCTAGAAGAAAGAAACTAGCTTGCTTGTCATGAGGACTGCACCTGGAAGCCAAAGAGAGATCTAGGGGTGAAGTTTTGTACATTCATTATAAAGACATTATATGTCTTTATAATAGCATTTAGAATAATGGTTAACACAATCTGCAATATAATCTCCTTCACTGCTCCAGTAAGAGGTTGGTATTTGTGTGTACATACTGAACATATATGGAAACAAGCAGGAAAATAAACATAAATTAATAACTGCATGATGCAATATACATGACAATGTACTAGGGGGCTCATTAATAATGGAACATGTGCAAAAATAAACTATTGCAGAATCTGAATAAAATGAACCTGGAGTGGTCTTGCAATGTAATATTAACTGATGTGATTAAACAAACATGTGACAAATAATAGTAAACACATGCATTCAGCTACTGTGGAATTCAGGACTGGCCTCTCAGGCTGAGAAAGCACAATTTTATATAATTACTTTTTTAGGACAAGCTAATGCCAAGTTACTGGTAAAATGTTTTCTTAAGTAAGTATCTAAATACTGCCCTGGAATAGCTGGTGTTTGCAAATCGCTATGAAAAATAAAGCTTCTTTTCCTTTGTCAGTGATGCAGATCAACAATTTTTTTCTTGTTAACTGTAGAAACATTTTTCACTGTCAGAAAGATGGAACCTCTAGATGTAAATGCCTCTAAAATGTACATGGTGCTTATGTATAAACTGTAAGATTGAAAAGAATGAGAGAAAACACATAACCTAGACCTTAAAAGATAACTTTACTATTTTTACAACAAATGAGCAAACTTACTGGAATCTGCCCAAATATACTATCTTCTGAAAATTCATACAGACACCCACTGGAATACCTGCATAATAAATCCATGGCTCAGCCTGTGTCACATGGGATTCACCTCCCCCTAACTGCCTCCAGAAGTTGCAGTTTCAGACTGGGTACACATGTACATCCTGAAATTCTCACCCCTCCCATCTCCTAACCATCAAAGGCTACCAAACAGAAATATTTACATTTTGCAAGGCCTTATGCACTGAGGATGATATTTAGAAAGTCTTCACAATCCCAGTGCATCAGTGTTCCTGTCACAGAGCTGCTCCTCTGCTGTGTCAACCCAAATCTCCCACTCTATTTGTGCTGGGGGAGGTGACACACTTATTTGCAAAGACTGCTGTCACCACACATCCTCCATTGCCACTCACTGCAACAAGGCCTGCTGTGGGGTCAAATACGGGGCGCATGCTTTCCTTTTTGTGCTGCTGCTGTCTTTTATCAGAATCTGGAGAAATCATAATATTAATCTCAAAAAAATAAAATACTGTATTCCTCCACACCCCTCTACTCATGACAGTCAGTGTCTTCATGCACCCTGCTGAGCTCCCAGGTATGGATGCACACCTCAACCCCATCTCTCTTCCATGTCATCATGAAATCAGGTGCATGCTAATACCTTCACCCCCTCAACCACATGCCTACTTGTGTGTCAACAGAGCCTCCTGTTATTTCAGGAATTTACAGCCTGTCAACAAAGTTTTTGAGGTTAAAAGTCCAAAGACCTGGAATAGAAGATGGCAGCTGAGAGCACCATGGGTTTCTACGCACAAATGCTGATGGATACAGTTCAACAAAAATGATACTGCATGATACTGCTCACACAGAATTCACTGTAAAACCATCAACCATTTCACTGTGATAAAGTTCCTCTCCAGGTATAAATTAACATCTACATAAGTGTATGAAAGTCTTTTTTTAATTTCAGTGCACACTTCTGCACAGGAAATACAAGCTGTATCTGGCTTGATTCAAGGGACATGCTATTGTTAAGCAATGCAGTCAAGATGAATTTATGATTATTATGTTTAATTAAATCAAGAACATTTAGGTAGGCTATAAAGTTTACAAATAGGCTCCTAACCCAGACAACAGGATTTTTTTTTACAATTGTTTTTTTTACTTTTATTCCTGTGTTTTAGGAAGTCTTTGTAGTGTGAAGAACTTGTGCGAACACATCTCACACATAAACATGAGTATTATGTACAAGAACAAGGAAAGACTAATGGATGGAGAAAGTTTATTGTGTAGCTGAATTACTTGATTGGCTGCCACGGGGACAAGGAGACCGGTATGGTCTGTTGGATCCATATTGCCTCACAAACTAAGCACATGCTGACTACTGAGTAGTACAAGAAATTAGCATTGGTGTGGCCTGTGATTTTCAGAATAAGATAATTAGATGGATTTTAAAGACAGGGCAGTTTTGATCAAAATCGACCAAATTTCAACCATCTAATCACCATTTAATGTGTACATTAAATTGTGCTCTTAGTTCTGCTTTTAGAAATTGTTACCATCCTTTAAAATAAAAAAAAAAAACAAGAAAGCAAGAAAGCAAAAAGTTGTATCATATAAATAATTGAAATAACTCCTAGGAGACACTTAATGTAAAAATCCATTACCTAAACAAGATCACCAAACAGCAATAGAGAATTTTGGCAAGAAGCAAATTTCCCATATAAAAGTAATAAAATACAATATACATTACTCAGAAGCTTATCAATCATTCGCAGAAGAAAATAAATAAAATGAGCACTGATTTATTTTGCAGGCAAGAGCTGCAGAGTGACACTGGCTTCCTAGAGTCCAATGTCAGACCAGAACACTCAAGGGAGCCCAATACTGGATGAGCAGGTACATGTATTCTCACACACTCTGTCCTGTGGGCTAAAGCCATGTGGTCACCTGTGCATCAGCTCACAGACTTGTCTGATGAGCAGAACTTGCTAAATGAGTGTCATCTAAGTTGAGTATTGACAATTGACAATTTCATGATCTGGCCCTGTGTTGAGTCAGTATCACAGAATCATAGAACAGTTTGGGTTGGAAGGGATCTGCTTCCAACATACTTCCATGGTCAGGGACACCTTCTACTAGACCAGGTTGCTCAAAGGCCTGTCCAAAAGGACCTTGAACGTTTCCATGAGCAGGGCATCCACAGATTCTGGACAACCTGTTCCAGTGTTCCACCAACCTCTCAGTAAAGAATTATTTCCTAATATCTAAACTGAACCTGCTGTCTTTCAGTTTAAAACCATTACCCCTTGTCCTATCACATGTCCTTGTAAAAAGTCCCTCTCTGGATTTCTTGTAGCCCCCTTTAGGTACTGGAAGGCTGTTAGAAGTTCTCCCTAGAGTCTTCCATTTTCCACGCTGACCAACCCAAGCTCTGTCAGCCTGTCTTCAATAGGAGACATCCTCCAGCCTCCTGGTCATCTTCGTGGCCTCCTCTGGACCTGCTCCAGCATGTCCACATCTTACTTGTGCTGAGGCCTGCAGAGCTGGATGCAGCACTGCAGATGGGGTTTCAGCAGGGCAGGGCAGAGCAGAGGGGCAGAATCCCCTCCCTGGCCCTGCTGCCCACGCTGCTTTGGATGCAGCCCAGGACACGTTTGGCTTTTTGGGCTGTGAGTGGTCATTGCTGGGATGTGTTGAGCTTCTCTGGAAGCTCAGTTTTCTCTGGAAACCCATAAAGAGTCTGTCTTATGCTAAATGTGAGTGTTGACAGGTCACTCTGGCAGGCATCCCTTCCCTCCACTGTGTCCAGCACACTACATAGCTTGGTGTCATTGCCAAACTTGACGAGGATATATTCAATCCCACTGTCCATGTCACCAACAGAGATGTCAAACATTATGTCTTTGGAGAAAAGATATTACCAATGCAGAAAAATGCAAACCTCTCAGTGTCAGGTTATATGAAGTGATAAATGCACCCACAATTCCTGCAATGCCCATAGGACTGTGAATATTGTAGGATTTACTCAGGCAAAAAACAGAATTTAATGAACAGAACTTATCAGTATGAAAGTCTTACATATATAAACATTACTGGCATTATGTTGCCAGAGGAGTGTTTGACATGAATGCTTATAAACAAAATACTAAAGAAAAAAAGCTTTTTCTTTTGCTTCTGAATTTCCTGTCTTCCTTCCTTCTCTCTTTGTAATAGGTCTTGAGAGATTGGCCTTTTGCACGTGAATCCAGACAAACTCCTGGCAATTTTTTATACAGGAGAGCTACCATAATTTCATGCCTCTTCAAACACACAGTAAAAGCAATCAAGGGAAAAAGAAATTAAAAACTAATTCTGCTATTTATTCTCCTCATTTATTTTATCAGTCATCCCACTGTCACACTGAATAATAATCAACAAGACTTGATACACACACTTATCAGAGGGCAGACATCTTTGCAGCTTTCCAGAGAAAACTGCAAGCCCCAGGCAAATACTGACTCTGAAGGAAAGATTGGATTAATCACAGCAAACGTGTTAACATTTCTGTTCACTCAGCTATCCAGGCAAGCTAACCATGATAGAAGTGTACCTAAGTAATCATGCCAATACAGGAGGGAAAAAAAAGGTTTCAGAGCAGTTTACTACCACAGAAAACTGCTGGTATGTGGAAGGTAAAGTAGACAGTGTCTACAAAAAGGTATAAAATTACAACAGAAGTATTGTGACAGACTACAGATAATTGTTGGTTATAATGTTTGACTGCAATTATTCAATTTTGTACCATTTCACTTTTAGTAGTTTAATGCTGGAATTAGGAGACTAAGATGACTGTTTGGAGGAATTCCATTTCAGTCTCAGTCACTTTGTGGTGTTGGTTCAGAATGCCTCCAACAAAACACAAGATCAAAGTAAAACCATTATTTAGTTTTCATTTGAGATCCATTATTACTGGGGAAAACTGCCCAAGCAATTTTAGCCTTAGAGAATCTTAAAAGCCTGAGGATTTTTTGTTGTGCTTTCTGTTTGCTTGTTTTGATTTGTTTGTATGATTATTTGTTTTGTCTTTTTATTAAATCAGTTGTGAAAATAATGAATTCAGCAAGCTTAGATATGACTGTACAGAAATTTGTGCTTTGAGTGGTGCCTGGATGCACATTTAAGCCTCAGCTGTAATTTGTGTGACGCATATCTCTAAGACAATGGCACTCCTGCATCTCCTGATGGACCAGTGCACAGTCAGCTCCAGAAGAATTGTTTTGTTCAGGGTAACAGTAGAATAACTTCAAGTGAACAAAGCAGAATGGAATGAAATGTCCCTAGCCCTATAGGCCTGGAATTACAAAGGTCTCTTAAGGCATTTGTTGTGATTTCTGTAAGTGCCCATAATGTTCTCTAACTCCTTAGAAAATGAAAATGACACAACTAGGAACTCTATAAAACATCTCTCTTTATTCATTTGCCTTTGCATCACTGCCTAACCACCTTCACAAACCTGGCCCTTAGAAATTTTGTTCCTACAAAGAGAAATTTTCTGTACCCATTTTTATATCATTTTCTGTACTGAGTTCTGAGTTCTGAGACACCATTTAGGATATTGACTTAGGCCAGGGAAGCCAATTTGTTCTCTTTTATGGTGAAATG
This sequence comes from Chloropsis cyanopogon, assembly GCA_013400585.1. Taxonomy (NCBI): domain Eukaryota; kingdom Metazoa; phylum Chordata; class Aves; order Passeriformes; family Irenidae; genus Chloropsis; species Chloropsis cyanopogon. The sequence continues at coordinate 7,833 of WEZZ01006554.1, forward strand.
GAACAGGTTAACATTTACTGTGCTCTGAGTGCAGTCTTTACTTGAACCATTCCACTAAAGCACACCTGTCTTTGACATTCAGAAGCTTGGTTTTCATTAGATGCCAAGGTTCACTGGAAATGAAACACCAAGAGGAAACACACTGATCTAGTGAAGCTACAGACATCAGAGAGCTACTTCCTGACAGCTTGGCCACCACCTCCTTGCATCCCTCTTGAAAAGTTGACAAGGAACTAAGACCACCAAGACCAGTAGTTCTTCATTTGTCAGCAAATGAAGTAAGCATCAAGTTGAGACCAGAGGGTTCCTGCATTTCACAGCATGCCCCATGTACCCCAGCACAACAATCCCATTCTTACAGTAAATTTCAGCATAGTATATAACATTTCCAATGTGGTCAATTTTGACAGTCTCTACTCGTTCTACTCGACTTCAGAAGGATCCAAGGAAGAGCTAAGGTAGATCTACCTACCCCTGCACAAGTGCTACACCTTTCAGTGTACACTAAGCACTTACAAGAACTAGTAGGACCCAGTGCACTCAAATACAGAAAATCCCAAAACAGCTAAATTTCACCACTGTTCAGCCTTTCCCTTTCCTCCTGGCTCTGTACGCTCAAATTTTTTTATTCTTTTTGCCTTGGTTCCAGAAATCTCTTGCCCACATGCTTCCCCGTGCTTTTTCTCCTCCAAAACAGCCCAGTAACTCAGGCTGTCTATGTCCATCATGAGATGCAACATACAAGACCTGACTTTGGAGTAGTAGAGAAAAGGCCACAGGAAGTGCTCTAGAAGACTTGTAGCTGCCTGACAGCTCTGAGAAGCTGGAAGCACTCATTCAAAAGCACCAGAGCACCCTGGTTTTACTGCTGCTTCTTTCAAAACACTCATTGCTTTTGTAACCTCACTAGATGCCTATCTTACATGAGTCACATAAACACTTTTTCCAAATATAGACCCAAGTATCCTTATGCAAAATACCCACTGCAGACGAAGTTTTTATGCAGGTTTAGTGATAATATTATTATCACAATTAACGACGTCCTTAAATATACATGAAACATTTCACAGAACAACTGATTGGTCTTTAAAGGAAATTTGTCTTTTCCCCTGGATATAGTTTTCTCCTAGCAAAGGAAAAGAATTATGCCGTCCAAAAGGAGCATTATAAATTTTACTACTGGGCTAAATACAATGGTACATAAATCTGGCAACTGTGAAGTCTTGTTAAATAGATAAATGTTTAGGGTTTTAGTCCTGCCATATATCAAAAGGACCTTCCCCTACACTCTTCATCCTGACTGCTGTGAGCATTTTTAATGTTGGAATAAAACTCATTTTATTGTTTGAAAAATACCTGTAGAAAACTAGGCTCTCACAGTTAAAAATACTTGCCTTCATAGTTTAATGTAAGTCAGCAGCAGCCCGCTGGGTTTCCCAGGCTCAGAGAGGTTCAGGGCCATGTCTGAGTCTCTTCCAAAGCACTCATTCAGTTCTCCAACACAAAAATTTAAAAAAAAAAAAAAAGTAAAGCAAAAGCTTCAGCTCTGTCTGTACTACTATTGGGGAAATCTGCTGCCCACTCTCATCCTTCAGTTGCTGGCCCAAAAACTTCTCCAATTATTGCAGATTTTTTTCCTGCTGATCCCTTGTATCCCTTGCATACAAGGACACATGCTGTTAGCTAATGGTCAGTATCTGTGGATTTCCCAGTATTTGGGACTCCAAGTCCAGGGGTGAAATGGAGCCCTACCCCATGAGCTCATGGTCTATGTATAATGCAGCATAATGCACATTCATGCCAACTGCCATGAGCTACAGCCTAGAGCCCAGCTCAGACACTTCCCTCTTATCACTTTTCAATGATGAAGACTTTCCTGGGCATCAGTTCACACTCATATTTCCCCATATTTTATTTGATAAATTCTATGTAAGAGTGAATGGGGAGTCAACATGATCCATATGTTTGTGAATATACAGCATCACCCCTTCACCACTGTAGCCACACAAATTTCTTTAGTTTATAGTCTTTACCAAGTTAAATCAAGTTTAATATTACAGAAACATGTCATGTCACTTATCCAGAAACCACCATTCACCATTTAGAGCTCCATAAAAATGATAATAAGAAAAGGAATTATATTTCTCATTGACTGCCCCAGTTGAAATGAAGCTTATTCCTTTTTATTAAGCAGTTATAAGGTCCTCATATCCTCTTATCTATTGCCTGAGGCACTCATTCTCTCCAAGAAAAATCACTATTAATCCTTGTTTGTGCCAAGTCCTCACAGTACAACAGTGTGTCCAGAAAAAGATGCCATTTAATAAAAAAGTTTAAGGTTATTACAGTTAGAATCAGTGTGGGCAAGCAAAGATCACTTGTGGCTTTTGCTTTAGAATGCCTGGAAATTTGTTCATAATAAATATCCCCAAATATTATGATTATTATATCAGAGATGGTACAAAAGCAGAGAAATCTAGCCAGAAATTTGATTTTATGTTTTGAAGATTCTGGTTTTAGACCTATGAACCTTTAAAGTTTGTTCATTGGTACATATTAAACAGATCTTAAATTTATCTGACTTTTTGGTATTTTGCAAATTTGATCTTGAGGAAAGATATTTCTCTAATGTGGGAGGTGCTTCTGTGGTTTATGTGGACTGCAGCTCTCCTGTGTAGGGAATCACTCCTCTGTGTCAGAAATTTGCAATGTCCTGAAGCACTGAATCCCATAATCGCAGCAAGCAGGGGGGCAGATTGCACAACCACATTTAAAATCACTCTTCCTTTGTATGGAAAGGGCTTGTGGAGAATAGATACTCATTTATAGGGAAAAAAAGTGAGGGAAGGTGGTCATGGCAAAGACCTGCCCCAGAAAGATCACTGAGGCAAACTGTGGACAAACAAAAAATTGCAGTGCTAAAGCAACAGGAACATCTCTGCAAGAATGTGCTATTAATGCAGCTTGCTTTCTTTTTCTCTTCTTTCTTTCTTTCTTTCTTTCTTTCTTTCTTTCTTTCTTTCTTTCTTTCTTTCTTTCTTTCTTTCTTTCTTTCTTTCTTTCTTTC
>WEZZ01006555.1:1305-14297 GCA_013400585.1 Chloropsis cyanopogon
GTGTCCAAGAGGGAAAAGAGTGGTGGGTCTAGCTGGAGTGGTCTTTTCAAACCTTGGAGAGAGGGGCGGGGGAAGGGGGAGGAGCTGGAGACAATGGGGGGATCACTGGCGGTGGGGTTGAAGGGAGGGTCCTAGCCCCTGGGGGATAGCCCATTTCCAGGGGGAGGGGAAGGGGGAATACATAGTGAAACATGTGATACAGAGTCCAACCCAAGTTATAACTCACCAACCACCCAGTGCAAAATAATAACTAAATAAACTACATAGTGCACCACAACAAATAGGTAGCCCAATTAACAGAAAATAACTGCCCCACCTCTAACAGATGGCAATAGAATACACCCCCAGCTACATCTTGCAACCTAAAACACCACCTTGTTTTGCGGGGTCTCACCACACATTCCCCTTTTCTGTTTTTCAAGGACACGTTTTAAAGTGCCATGTGCATGTTCAACAATTCCTTGTAGGGGAATGAGGAATACCTGTGCGGTGTGATACACCCCAGAGCTGTAAAAACTTTCAAGTGTTCTGTGATATGTATGCAGGACCATTATCAGTTTTTATAGTGTGAGGGATGCCTAGGGCAGCAAAGGCTAGTCGCCAATGTGCAATGGCATCACAACTTCTTTCTCCAGTGTGAACTGAGACCCATATGGCAGATTAAAAAGTGTCTATTGAAACGTGAACATATTTTAAGCGACTGAATTCCGAAATGTGTGTGACATCTGTTTGCCAGACTTGTAAGGTTCTCAGACCATGGGGGTTTACCCTCACCTGCAGTTGTGCAGTGTGGCTTTGACAATCAGCACAAGTGTTAACAATGTTGCCTGCCTCTGTATTTCTTAACAAGAATTGTTGTAGAGCTCAAACACCTTGATGGAAAAAGGCATGTGATGCTCTTGCTTGTGCTAGCATATCTGGCTGTGGCGCTGTCCAGGCAGGACTGGCTAGCCAATCAGCTTGAGCATTACCTTCTGGAATAAAACCTGGCAAGTTTGTATGACTCTGAATATGTGAAATGTAGTAAGGACTTGTTCTGGCTTGGATTGTGTGCCATAAAGTTTTTAGCAATTCAAATAATGTGGCATTATCAATTTTTTTTTAGCAGTGCTTGGTCCAATCTTTGTGTGATATCTACAGCATAGGTGGAATCAGTCACAATATTTAAAGGAACATGAGGAAAACATTGAAAAGCCATGGCTACAGCATGTAATTCAAGTAGCTGAGGTGATCCACTTTCGTGACCTTCTAGTGTCTGCCAGCTGTCATCTTTCCAGGTCACGATGGCTTTTCCTGTTTTTCCAAACCCATCAGTGAAAACTGTGAGACCTATTAGGGGTGTGCACTGGTTCAGTGGTTTCAGGGATAACACAGCGGTCTCGCTTAATCGCAACAATTTGTGGCTGGGTTGGTAATTTGCCCTGTATAGTTTTGCAAAGCACTTTGTAGTGGAGTGCTATTTGCAAAGCACCATTCAAAATATTCCAGTGGTACTGGTCTAACAATTTTTGAGGGGTCTCAAGCACTTAACTGCAAACACCTTAGATGGCATTTGATAATTAACTGGGCAACTAGTTCAAAAATAGTAGGTGATGTTTTTTTAGGTTGGTGGGGCAAAAAGATACATTCTAAAATGTGTAGTGGGTCAGACCACTGTGTGTCCCATTGACCAATAATTCCTATAGGATGTAAATCAACAATGACAATAAACACTGTAATACAAACTTCAGGACATATCTGGTAAACTTGTTTGTTCATTATGGCCTGCTCTACTGTTTCAAGAGCGGTTTTCACCTCTGGAGTTAATTCTTTCAGAGAGGTTAACTCAGGGTCACCTTTGAGAATATTGTACAGGGGTGCTAACTGTGGAATGGTTAACCCTAAATAGGGTCATACCCAGTTTATGATACCCAAAAGTTTTTGTGCATCATTCAAGGTTTGAATTTTGGTGGAAAATTGAATTGGTTTTGGCTATATTGTTTGATCAAATGTTTTAACTCCCAGGTACTTCCATGTGGGTTGCTGCTGCACCTTTTCTTGTGTGACTTGCAGCCCAAAGTCTTGTGGTGTTTGCATCAATTTTGGCTGAATCTGCACAAGGACTTCTTTGGTTGGGGTTGCTATCAATGTCATCTGTATAATGGTAACAGTATGCTCCTGGGAATTGTTTCATCACTATGGAGAGTGCCTGTTCAACATACCATTGGCAGATCATTGGGCTACTTTTCATACCCTGTGGCAGCACTTTTCATTGGTATCATTTGACTGGTGCTGCATTATTGATGTAAGGCACTGTGAATGCAAACTTTGGGATATCATCAGAATGCAAAGGAACAGTAAAAACCAGTCTTTTAAATCAACAATCAAAATGTACCAGTTAGCAGGTATCATGGTAGGGGATGGCATCCCAGGCCGTAAAGCACCCATACTTTCCATAACTGCATTAATTTTTGTTAGGTCATGGAGTAATCTCCATTTACCTGGTTTCTATTTAATTACGAACACAGGAGTGTTCCACGGGCTTGTCGATGGCTCTCTATGTCCTTGATCTAATTGTTCCTGAACTAGGAATTTACAGGTGTTTAATTTTTCATTTTCAAGGGCCCACTAAGGAACCCACATGGGTTTGTGTCCTAGGTTTGAAGTATATTCTTTTACCATCTTTTGTGAGCTGTTGAAACCAGGCGAAAGAGTATTTTTTCCCGTACCCCCTCCCTCTGCACTATCTTCTGTTAATGGGTCATCAATGCCTCGCCCCATGACNCATTTATTTATTTATCTTAATTTTTTTTTCTCTTTTTTCCTATTAAATTATAATTCTGACTTGCAATCTCCCACTGGTTTGATTTCAAATGAGTACAGTTTGTCAGATAGCCGCTTCAAGGCTAATGTAGGGTGCTTTACACCCTTCAGCACACTGGTCCCTGTTAAAAGTCTGTTCCTACCTGAACTTCCCACGCTGACAAAACATCCTTTCCCCACGTTTAGTGGCGCAGCAGTGATATAGGGACAGACTGGCTGTCTGTCACTCTGGATTCTTGACTAAGACCGGTTTACTACTTTAATAACTCTGTGTGGTGCCCCCAAGGCCAGCAAAAGCAGATCCCACAGCTGTGGTAGGTCAAGACTGGGACCATGTTTTAGCGGATATGATGGTGACATCTGCTCTGGTGTCAGTCATCCCACTAACCTCAATGTGGAATGGAGTTGCCCGAGGCATTGTAAGTGTACAAACCATGTTTGGTCTCTGATGGGAAACAACTTGAGTCCAGTACACTTGAGGCTCTCCCATTGACCCAAAGCCTCCATCTCCTCACAGCTTTAAATCTGTTTTAGGAACACAAGATTTAAAAGGAATGAGTTCAGCAATGCAAGTTTTTTGCTGGGATAGTCACAGGAGGGGTAGGAGTTGACACCGTGGCACAAATCTATCCCATGTAGTCAGCATCTATAACACCTGGATGAACAAAAATGCCTTGTAATGTTGCACTTAATCTTCCTAACAATAGTGTACTCAGTCCTTTCCCTATAGGCCCATGGGCTTCGAGGGGGACTTTATGCACTTTTAATGAGTCTATAGTTATTGCATTGTCTGTGGAAACATCCATTCCAGCTGAGCCTCTTGTTCTCCCTGTGAGCTGGTCACATAGTCTCAGGCTGGGGGACGGGAAGGTGCTTGTGTCTTCGCATGCTTCCCTTGCACACATGGGTTCCAGTTTCCCTGGCTGCTGAGAGATTGCCCATTAATGTGGAATTTGGATCTACAGTCCTTGGCAAAATGACCAGGTCTTCTACATCAGTGACTGTTGCTATAGGCCCAGTCCTTTGATTTTGGCATGACCTCAATGAGTTGGACTTGCCGGGACAACTTGCTTTCCTGTGGCTTTGTTGCCCCGTTCCGTAGGATTGGCGTGACACCTTTATAGCAGCTACGAGAGAATTGGCTAACAAGTCCACGCTGTATGATTCAGTTCCAATACTATCACATGCATTAATCATTTCCTCTAATGATGGATTTTCTTTGGGTAATAAATCTATAGCTTTTCTGCAGTCCTCGTTTGCATTGTCCCATGCCAATTGCAGTATTAATTGATTCAATGCATCGCTGTTTGTTGTTTGCTTTTCTATACCATCTTGTAAATATTCTATGAATTGTGTATATAATTCTTTGGGGCCTTGTTTTCTGCTTGAATACCTTTGGGTTAGAACAGACATGTTTGCAATTTTCATCAGGGCTTGCATCCTTAATTCTCTTGCCTGTGCTAATATTGAGGGATTGAAATGTGCTTGCATTTGTGGACTTTCAATGGGGGGCAGTCCCATGAGTTGAGAAATCCCTGCCCCAAAGCATGGGTACTGCTGTGAAACCTCTGAGTTTCACAGTCCCTGCTCCTCTGCATAAGGTCTCCAGGTGGATTCAAACATCATGTATTGCACTGGAGTACAGAATAATTTAGCAATTTGCTTCATGTCAAAAGGAGTTAATTCACTGGCAGTTAAAAACCAAAGCATATTTGCAACTGCAGGAGACCCCAGTCCATTTTTAGTAGCCAATTGGCGTAGCTCGGAGAGGACTTGCCAATTAAAAGGCATATGTCTATCAGGTGTGGTCCCACTACCTCGCAGGACCAAGAATGCTGCAATTGTCCCACCCCCTTGCTGCCAGTCTTCTGATGATAGCGAAGGCATGGGCGCAGAAATTCGGTCAGCCCCTTGAATATCCCCACTTGCAGCCGCCATTTGTTTTGCCTCCTTCCAGGCACTAATTGTATCGTGTGCAGGGATGGTATCCGATAGGAGCGGAGACGGAGATGGAGCCGGTACTGGCAGTGCAGCAGAGGCTTCCTCTTGGGGGTCGGCAGGAGGGCGGTAGCTCGAGTTCCCTCTGTGGGGATCTTGCGTATCCATCAGTGATATTAGTCCTTCAGGCTGTTCAAGCCTTGGCTGTAGGCGCGGTGGGGCGTGGTGAGGTGCAGCAACAGGCTCCAGCAGTGCACTGCCGGCACTTCCAGGCTGGGGAACCCCTTGATTTCTGGGTTCCGGCGCTCTTCCAGGTTCTGGCAGGTGCGGTGGGGGGGACCCGAGCGCTGCGGCGGGGGTAACCCCGGCCACAGTGCAAGCGCTTCTGATGTCGGTGGGTCGGCAGTTGCTGCACGGGCCAGGCAGATGCACCTGGTGCCGGTAGGAGGGGGGCTACGGCTCTGGGGCTGCTGGCTTCTCTTCCAGCTTCCAGAACCGCGATGCTTCTGGGTTCTCTGGGAGGTGCAGCACTGCTGTGAGTGGCGTGTCAAGTGAAGGCCGGGCTATCGGCAGGGCTCTAGGGCTGTACCAATCAGCTGGCGGCAGAGGCGGGTTCAGCACTTCCATGGCGATGTGGGGCATGGAAGAAATGGCAAGTGGCTCCTGTAAACACAGTGGGGATGACCCCAGCCACTGCGCAGGTGGCCCCAGCTGTTGTGCTGGTGCTGCGGGGTCTTCTGGCACTCACGGCGGGGCAGCCATCGTGCGGGCTGTGCAGACGCATCTGGTGCCCACGGTGGGGGGGGCTCCGGCCCCGATAGCATGGCGTGCAGGCACTGTGGGACTAGGGAGCTCGAATAACAGCCACTCCCCCTCTAGCTGCTCCTTCCGCATGCTCAGTGTGGCATCTCTTCCCCCGCAGGCTTTCCCCCCCCGCTCTGCTATCTCAGGATGTTTTGGCAGGCTGTACCTGCTCCGCCATCCTCAGCGGGTGGCTCCTGTGCCATGTGTCGTTCTCCATCTTGGGGGACCGGTGTCCGCAGGATGTCGTGTCTGCCATCTTGGGCGAGTGGCACTCTCAGCACATGGCATCTGCCATCTTGGGGTTTTTCACATGCTTGCACCCTGTGCTCTCCTCCATCTTGAGTGACTGGCACTGGCATCTTTGCAGCCACTTTTGCGTTTCTCTTGGCTTTTATCAATTTTAACATGCCCATCAATATCCTCCAGGTAGTTAAAACACTTATAGCAATTTTGTTGCCTCTAGAGGCAGAGTCAAAAATCAATTGGCTGACTTGTTCCCAGATTTTAACACTAAAGACAGCATCTGTGGTGATTTCTACACCTTGGCTCTGACAAAATTGTAGTAAAGTCTCTAGAGCCTCTTCATCGTTCTCAACCCCTCTTTTACTTAAGATCAGAGTCCAAATATTCACTACAGCTTTGTCCTCTGATGAAATTTGACCACCCATGTCCCCAGCAGTGGCGCGCCCTTTTTCTGTCCTCGTCTGGACAATCACAGCTCCTCGGCTGTCGGCAGCTCTCTGGCTACCTTCCTTACACAGCTCTCTAGGCTGTTTTTCTCGCACAGCTCTGGCCACTTTTTTTTTGCAGCTCTGGCTGTGTTTTTTCCCACAGCTCTCAGCTCTCCCTCTCTGGTGCTCCATCTCCTTTCTTTTCTTGTGGCTTAGTTATTGCCATCACATTGGGATCACCATATGTTGCAGTCAGGGGAGATGGAGAGCTGACACAACATCGAAGTTCATGAGGCAGAGCAAGCTTTAATGGTGCGCACAGCTCTTATACAGGCTATTCAAAAGACTCCCAGTTCGAACCTGATTGGCTATGATTTGGTTACCACCCAGCTCATCAGCCAGTAGCTACCTGCTTACATTCTCATCAGGGATTGGCTGGCATTCGCTCTCTGTAGCCAAATCCCTCTTTGTCTCAGTGCCCTCTCTAGGCTTATCAGGTTAAAGTCAGGGGTCTATGAGGCTCACAGTCCAGCTGTTTGCCGTCATACCCTCTCCTTGGAAGAGACTCCCTTTCCCTGGCAATGATGTGAGGTGGTATAGACTAACCTCTGGGTCACAGCCATTCCCCCTTCTGACTACTGCAAAAATTAACCCTGTCCTGGCCAGAACCAGGACAATATGACACTGAACCCACAGGGTAACTTGACTGTTTTAGTGCTGTAATTGTTTAGATTAACATCTCTGTTTATAAATGTTGCTGATTGTAAAATGAATTCTCAAAAATGTCAGTGGAGAGGGAGGAGAAGGCGGGAGCTGCATTTGTGTCTGAATGTGAGTAGGGAATTAAAGGCAGGTCTGCTGTTAACTCTAAATATTTCTGGAGACACCCATCTGTTCAGGAAAATTTTAGCCTTGTGAATGCTTGAATTATTTGCTGACAAATTAAGTGACAATATTGTTTGAGTATGTGGTTGGGCACATCTTAATTTTTTTTTTTTCTATCAGAATTAATAAGGGTGTAGATACTGTGGTGGGTTGACTTTGACTGGATGCCCAGTGCCCATCAAGCTGCTCTATCACTCCCTCTTCTAAGCTAGACGGGAGAGAAAATAAGATGGAAAACAACTTGTATGTTGAGATAAGGAAGTTTACTAAAGCAAAAGTGAAAGGCTGTGCGTGCACAAGCAAAGGGGGAAGCAAAGATATTATTCTCTACTTCCCATCAGCAAGCAATGTCTGGCCATGTTATGAACCAGTGTTAAGGATTGCTTAAAAAATCACTGGCAAGGTTATCAGTAGAAACTAGATTTAATATTAAGTGACAGCACGACAAAGCTTGTCGGCAAGGTTCACTCTACTACTTACCAGACAGTTAAAGCACACCAAGGAAAAAAGAAAAAAAAACCCAAAACAACAAAATCCAGTCAATCAAAACAGAAGTGAGCCAAGAACTATCTGGGGGAGGAGTGGTGTGTGTGTGTGTGTGTGTGTGTGTGTGTGTTTAGGTGCATGTGACAAAGGATAGAAAGGGCAAGGATAAAAAGGAATATGGCCTAAAACCGTAACACCACTCAAACTTAACAGTATTTAACTTATACCTTAACCTGTAACTCAACCTTAACAATTTAACAAAGGAATAACACTTAACAGCATTTAACCTAATTTATATTAAACTTACTTACAGGCCTAACTTACTAAGATATCTAAGGTACTTAAACATCTTGTGACACATGAAGGGACAAGACTCACCAGCAGAGAGAGAGAGTGAATCTGAAATTTAATTCGGAAGCATCAGTATATATATCTTTACTCCTAAGAGCATTTTTTTTGGTTACAGCTTGCAGACATAATCACAGTTCTACAATAAATCTGTGCTCTTGACATTTTCCATTGTTCTTTCCAAATCCATGGTAAAGGAGCATGAAGAGTGTACAGTTCTATGTTGACTTTTAGAAGTAGAAACTCATTGTTCCAGTTCTGTCTCAGGTACACACTGTGTCAGAGAGATGCTGCTGCTGGCGCTGCTGCTGTTGCTCTCTGTTTAACTCTTTCCTTACACCAACACCTGTTATCCTAACAACATATAAGAGAGCAGCATTTCTCCCATATTTGCTATAGCATATGCACTCATGTATGCACACAGACATAAAGAGTCAGTGCAAGGTACCTGAGAAAAATTCCCCTCAAAGGTAGTGAAATACTCACTTAAGATGCTTTTGCATCTCCTCAACAGGCAAAGGGTTGAGCCTTAAGGAGTGGGGGTATTGGCCTAGGACTTGTTCGGCGATCCTCCGAGTTTAGCAAACTTGAGAGTTCACTGGCTCTGAGAGGTGCTCCACTCAGAGGGAGGTTGCTGGTCGCAGCCCACTGTGGTCTAGAAGAGCTCAAAGGGTCTCATTTTGGACTGCTGTTGATAGGGCTGCAAAAGAGTGGGCTTTAGCCAGAACAGTATTTCATTCTGGCCATGCTTCGGGTCAGGATACTTTCTTTGAAAGTGTGAGAACAAAGATGTTATATCGTTCAGGCAAGAAAAATAGTTNTCCCTCCCAGGATCTTGCTTACCCCCAGCCTATTGATGGGGTGGGGGACAATATTGGAGAGACAGGACAGGAGAAACAGCACACTCAATCATTGGGCACTGGCACTGGCTTGGCTCAGGTCATTGTTGCACTCCTTGCTCTTCACTAAATTCACTCTTTCCCAGTTAATGTAAATGTAATTTCTGCTACTTTACTTTTTGCAACATACATCTCACACCACAGATTATTTTCCCGCAAGGTTAAATCTTCTCAAGGCACACACCAGGTCTCCCCATCCTTCAGCATTACCCACCAAGTACACCCTGGTCCTTGGGTAAAGACAATCCAACAAATAGGTTTGCCTTTTCCCATGGGAGGAGAAATCCACACTGACTTCTCCAGCCACTTCCCAATGTGTAGTATGGGGACCTTATCTACTCCCACAGTGTGTAGGGGTTTTTTTTGGGCTGGACCAGGGCAGTTAGCAGATCCTCTGGTGTTAAACAGCCAAGTGGCTTCTGCTAAATTTGCATCCCGATGCTTCCATGCCCCATTGCCTAATGCTCTTAACATAGTCTTCAGCAATCCATTATACCTCCCAGTCTTTCCAGAGGCTTGTGGATGATAAGGGATGTGATATATCCACTCAATTCTATGTTTCTTTGCCCAAGAGTTTATAAGGTTAATTTGAAAATTAGTCCCATTGTCTGACTCAGTTCTCTCTGGAGTACCATGTCACCACAAAATGTGTCTCTTAAGGCCTAAGATGGTGTTTTGAGCAGTAACATGGTTTACTGGGTATGTTTCCAGCCAACCAGTAGTTGCGTGGTGAGTATGCAGTTCTTGCCATGGCGTGTTCATGGTAGTGGTCCAATGTAGTAAATTACCAGGCCTCACCATATCAGAAACCCATCCACTGCCCTCTATTCCAGGGAGATTTTGCTCACGTAGCTCCCTTAATTTTGCAGCACATTTCACATTCGCGAATAACCTGTGTGATAGCCTCCATGGTCAGGTCCACCCCTTGATCACAAGTCCATCTGTATGTTGTATCTTTTCCTAGATGTCCTGATGTTTTTATACCAAAATCAGGCAGATAGAAACTTTCTAACATAGTCTTGAGTATTAGAAAGCAGGCATTCTTTATTGCAGCATGCTGGTCACTGAGAAGATCCTTCCTCTAACTGAGTGCCCTGAGCATCAGGTAAACAGAGTTTTTATCACACACACTGATTACATATTCATTAGCTATCCCTGCTTTCTTGATGTATATGTATTACTTTATTTTACATAGTCGTACTCCTTATCAGAAGTCCTTATATGGTTCTTTGGGGTCTTCGGTGGTCTTCAATGTCTGGTGTTCTTTTTAGGTGGGTGTTCCTCGACCCCCAGTTTGAATATCATTGTTTCACATAACTTCTGCTTTGTCAGCCTTGCAGAGCTGAGCTGGCATCCTGCTTGTGTTTCGCATGACTTCTGTTTGCCTAAGTTACATCCTTTATTTACTTCTCCCAAGGCTACGCTGTTCTGTTCTACTAGTATTAATTTCTCCCATTTTTGTGAAACACTTGGATCACATTTAATAATATTGTTGCCTTTTTCTCAGCCTGGAAATGAAACTTGTGATAATTTTAGTAAGGAGCTAATATGAAAGTGTATTTTTATTTGAAGGCCTTCAGGGGCAGTTATGGAAAGATGTCCACAAAAGCACACCCCCTCCAGGGGTCAGTACATTTTTATAGGTTTTAGGAAATTAGCATAATTGATAAAAAGCACCAACTAGGAGGACAAATGGTGATGCAATTCTCCTCCAGGTCAAGCCCCTTTTCTGGAGCTCCCCCCTTGGCACTATCTGTACTTTGTCCATTGCTGCGGTGCCTGACCCAGCTAGGTTCCTCAATGGCTAATGTGTGCCCAGACACCACGGCAGTATAATGGGCAAGGAGCCCGAGGGAGTAGGGCTCCGGTTGCCTCCTGCAGGTCCCTGCCTTCGAGGGTCTGCATTGACTCCGGCAGCAGCCACCCAGGTAAAGACTCCAGAGCACTCTTTGCAGGAGAAAAAGTCCAGCTTTATTGGAAGGAGAGGACTTCCACTGAACACAAAACTCTCATGCAAAAAGCACACAAAAGAGGCAGGTAGTGGGTTTTAGGGAGGGTGCGGCAACCAATGGGGAAAAGGCACGGGGACATACAGGGGAATAGTTGCAGGGGTACAACCAATGATATAAGGGTCACATAACCACGGACAAATCATAAGAGGACTTTCAAGGAACCTTCTAGACTCTGGGAAATGATGGACAGTTAGAGTATAACTTAATAAGGGGTGAGGGAGGAGAATAGGATGAATTAGAGCGAAAGGGTTGGATCCAGGGCATACTAACTTTTAGGAATGGGGGAATCAAGGAATAAACCAAATGTGGGAAAGGGCACAGGATGCAACAGTCCATGAAAATGTATCTTGAAGAGTTGTTCTTAACCTTGGTAACCAGGAAGAACTAAGATAGCACTGGGGCCTTGTATCCCCCGGGGCTTAGAGCTCTGGAATTTGTTTTGTCTTTCTGCCTAGGGAAAGGCCATGGAAAATTACTGGGAAAATTAGCCACTAATACAATAGGCAACAGAGCTACAAATATATGTGCAAAGAATACAGAGAACATAGAAAAAAAGGCAAAAACCAAAATGGCATCAATAAAACTAGATGGAAATTTTTCTCCCAAATCAAGGCTGAAATAACTATTGTCAGCATGGCAAAACAAGTCTTAGACATCTTGTTTTTTCTCAGACAACTGTTCGATTAACCAAGGGGCTTCATCCTTTTTAATTCTGGAGTAATGTATCTATGATTTTACTCTGTCCAGTTTCAGTGTAGTAAAAGTTGTCAATAGTACTTGGAAAGGTCCCTTCTACTTTGGCTGGAACAGAGTGGTTTTCCAGTCTTTCAAGTAGACCCAATCTCCTGGCTGGAACTCATGCACTGGTTTGTCTAATCCCATCAGCCTGGAGATCACTACTCACTGCAAATTGTGTAAAGTTTTACAAAGAGAAATGAGGTAATTATTCAACCCCCTCCTTTTATGTATGTGTTTCCCAGAATGTGTGGTACCTAGTAGGGCCGACCATATAGCAGCTCATAGGGGCTTATTTTGCTGATTCAGGCTTGTGGCTGAATTCTAATTTGAAGTAGAACAACAGGTAAGGCTTGGATCCATGTCAAGGAGGTTTCCTGACATATTTTACCCAAGTGCAATTTGATTGTATAATTCATTTACTCTGCCACTAGCTTGGGGCCTATAAGGAGTATGAAGATCCCAAGCTATTCCTTCCAAGGCTTTCCTAACCTATTGCACCACTTATGCATTAAAGTGGGAACTACTGCCTGATGACATTCCCAAAGGTACCCTGAATCTAGTTATTATTTGATTCAACAGTATTTTAGTCACTTCCTTAGCCTGATTGGTGTGACAAGGGAAGACTTCTGGCCACCCAAAAAAGGTATCCACCAGAACTGGAAGGGATTTATATCCCCCTTTTCTGGGCAATTAAGTAAAATCAGTCTGCCAGTATTCACCTGGAATATTTCCAGATTTTATGGCTCCTAGCACTACTTTGTTAGCTGTGTTAGCATTGTTTATTTTACAAACTATACATTGTTGGATTCTTGATTGTACAATCTGAGCCATTTTAGACCTAATTATAGATTTTTGCAAATGTTTGAAAAGTTTTTCAGTACTCCAATTAGTGGCTTTGTGTTCATGATCCACTATTTCACACAAGATCTGTTCAGGGATTACTATTTGCCTGGTTGGGGTAACTGCCTAGACTTGTGGATCAAATTTTGCTTCTAAGGTTTCAATTAATTGACAGTCCCTAGCACTATACTCTGGTTTCTCTACTTGGAGAGGTAACTCTGGCAGGGGTATTAAAGATAAAACTTTGTTTTCTAATGTGCCTTTTTCTGCAGCCTCTTTGGCAGCCTTATTGGCTAAATGATTCCCCAATTCCAGTTTGGTCTTACCCGCTTGGTGTGCTCTGCAATGCATGATGGCAACTTCTGCTGGTTTCTGGATACTTTCAACTAAATCCAAGACATGTTTTCCATTTTTGATCGATGTGCCTTGAGACGTGAAAAGGCCTCCTTCTTTCCAGATGGCCCTGTGTGGCATGTACCACTCCAAGGGCGTATTTTGAATCAGCCCAAATGTTAACTCGTTTTCCTTTACTCAGTTCCAGTGCTCGAGTGAGTGCAATTAGTTCTGCT
>WEZZ01006556.1:0-31373 GCA_013400585.1 Chloropsis cyanopogon
GCCCCCCGTGCCTCCCATGCCCCCATCCTGGGAGCGGGGCCACCACGGGCTGGCTGCAAGTGCCAGCCGTGCTGCAGAGAGGCTGAAAGGAAGGACTGGGTTTTACTGTCCCCAGCCGTGGCTTATGGTGCCTGTGTTCTCAGTCCTGGCCAGAAACAGGAACCTGCCTCTGCTCAGAAAGCTGCCCGTCTGCTCCAGCATCTGGCACAACATCCCCTTCTGCGTGCTCAGCTTCCTCCTCCAACTTCCCCTCATTTCCAGCCCAGCTCTCCTCTCACACTCTGGGAGCAGCATCCTGCCGCAGGGATGCTGCTGTGCAGTGGCCTCCCTCTGCCTTGGGCTGCTGTCTCCAGCATCCTGTCCTGCCCTGCCTTGTCCGTCTGTCTTCAGGAGATGCCTGTACCCAGGCCTGGCTGTACCCAGACCTGGCTGTGCCCAGCCTGGCTGTACCCGGCCTGGCTGTAGCTGTGTCCAGCCTGGCTGTAGCTGGCCTGGCTGTGCCTGGGCCTGGCTGTGCCCAGCCTGGCAATGCCCAGGCCTGGCCTGGCTGTGTCCAGCCTGGCTGTACCTGGCCTGGCTGTGCCCGGGTCTGGCTGTGCCCAGCCTGGCAATGCCCAGGCCTGGCTGTAGCTGTGTCCAGCCTGGCTGTGCCCGGCCTGTCTGTGCCTGGGTCTGGCTGTGCCCGGGCCTGGCTGTGCCCGGCCTGGCTGTGCCTGGCATCAGGGCAACCCCTGAGTGTGCTCAGACTTTACCTGTGCTGCAGCTGAAACCTCACAGCCTGTTTGCACCTGTAACTTGTTGTTGTACGCTTGCACTGGGGGTAGCAAAACCCCAGAGTGAGCATTCCATAACACTATCTAGTATGCAAAATTCTCATTTTGGGGAATGTGCCCCTAGGATTACAGGATTTCCTCACTTAAAAAAAAAAATAGTGAAAGTACTTGGAGAAATCTAAGTTTCTCAAAGCCACTTTTGGAATATTTTGTCCAAATGTAGCCAATAAATTTTTTCTCATTTCAAGTGAATAATTATGAGCTCTGTGGTCCCATGGTCCCTGTGTGAGATAGCTGACATGAGATGTTGCCTGACCTAAAAAGTTCTTTCTTTTTTCTGTCTGTTGGGCTGCTCCTTGCTAAAAGTTCATGGATCAGATTACCCACTTTGAATTGGATTGTCTGTGCAGAGTTTGCAACTGTTGTTAACTTTTACAGTAAGATTGTTTTTAAGGTTATTTACAGAACCCAAAGCTGCATGAATTCCCTTTTAGGCATGATAGTTCCCAGGCGATAGTTCCCAGCTCTCTGCTGGAGCTTCCCCGTTCTCTGCTGCATTCGTGGCCAGCAGGTGCACTGTCCGTGGCCAAAGGCAGGAGGTACCTTCAGTGCTCACTGTGAGCCTGCTCAGGTGCTGGGCTGTGCTCCTGTGTGGAGGGGCTTGCAGGAGTTCTGCCACCAGAACTGGCATCACCTGGGCAGCAGGTGAGCAGCTGCTCTCGGTGCAAGAGAAGCTGGGTTGCAATTGCTGGCTGCTTTTTTAGGGGGGATAAAAATAAAGAGAGCTCAACGCAGTGGCTGGCAGAGCTGGGCTAATGAATGTTTTCTCAGCAAGGCAGCCTCTAATTAGGAACTCTGGAACGTTTCCTTTGCTTCTTTCTAGAAGGTGCTGCTGTTGGTTGTGGCTGCACAGTCCTGTCAGGGCCCTGCAGAGAGCCTTTCCTTGGGCCCCACCGAGGACACACGACGTGAGGTGCACACGACCACCTGTAGGGGAGGGTCCCAAAGCTCCTGTGCAGGTGAGCAGGTCCTTGGTGCTGCCACAGAGCACGGTGCCATGCTGGGGGTGCCTGTGCCGTGTCACTGGTGCCTGTGCCATGTCACGGGTGCCACATGCCTGTGCCATGTCATGGGTGCCTCTGCCATGTCACAGGTGCCACAGCTGCCATGGTGGGAGCTGTGGCTGCCACGCCCTGCAGCCCACCAGCAAAGGCCATGGCTGGGGTGGCCAGGCTTGAGTCAGAGGTTTTTACTGAAAAGATCAGCTTTTAGGTTTGATTATTTGTACTGTGCAGTGAAAAACATTGAGTAAAAATTTCAAAATGACACTTTAAAAAGAATAAAGATGTCTGGGGCACAAACACAAAAATCCAGCTGTGTAACTGGTAGCATTGCACCTTCATCTGTTGGACCTGTGTCTGTTGTGCCTCTATCACTATCACAAGTACTGCTTGCAGCTTCCACTTGCACATTTTCTCAGAAGTTCAACTTGATTTAGTAACTCAGGGGCCACTGAGAGAACATATATTGGGAAATCAAAATAAGTATTGGTACGCACACACAGCCATTAAGTCTTTCAGTAACTCCAGTCTAACTTTCAGGCATTCTTCTTTGTGCTGAAGCAATTTCTATTGACTTTTTGTATGCAATCCTAATTCACATCCCAGAAGCACCAAGAAATCCTTGTGTGCCTGTGTCACTTGTTCCTCTGTGCTCTGGTGCATCCTGCTGCCACACCGTGCTCTGTTTGCTCCTTGCAGCAGCACCACTGCTTGAAAGAGGAAGGAAAAGAACACGGGGATTTTAGGGAGAAGTCCAGGCTGGGGCAACGCTGTTTTTTCATGCACAGCCCGGAGAGTTCCCTGCCCCCTCTCGGGATGGGCAGGCTGCTGGCCCTGGGCAGGGCATGGGGCACAGCTGTGGGAGCTGCTGCTCCTCCTGCCTCCAGCTCTGCTGCCCGGGGCTCCTTCCACAGGGGCAGCGCCTGCTGCTGCAGGGAGGTGATACAGGCTGGTCCACGTCAGTTTATGCTGCTCAGCACCAGCTGTCCCTTTGGCATGCCGCTGACATTTTCTTGAGGAAGAACCAGAAGCAGTGGTTACTGCAGTACCTTGTGCGACGTTCGTTGCTGGTCAAAAGTGGAAACCCAACTTGTGATAATGGACAGTGCGATGTTTTAACTTATTTAAGATGTTATGGTAAATTTTTATGTTGGAAAGGATTAAGAGTGCTGAAATGTAGGAATGGATCTTGCCTCCTTCCTCTAGAGTTTTCCTGGCAGCCCTGGTGTTGGTGTGAGCTGCAGCCTGGGCTCCTGGGGAGCCGACAGCTGAGCAGGGGCTCTGGAGCTCACGGTGTGTCAGGTGTGCTTTCACTCAGCTCCAAACCGCTGGTGAGTACTGCACAGCTCGAGTTCAGCGCTGTTGCTGGACCACGGGGGTTTGCCTGGCTTCTTCTGGTGCTCACTGGATCAGCAAGGAGGTTCTTTTTGAACTTTGCTTTGTGAAAAAGAGCAAGGGACTGGTCATAAAGCGAGGAGAAGGAGCGTCCCCTGTCCCTGGTTCCTGGCCTGTCTCATCCAGGGCTCTGTGCCGAGGGGAGTGGGAAGCAGCCTGTGGCCTCCCAAGTGCTGCTGTGGTGCTTTTGGAGCAGTCTGGATGGTGCCCACTGCCCTGTCCCGGTGCTCAGGTCCCGTTTAGCCATGCTGCCCCTGGGTGTCCCCAGCTCGGCCACCCTCCCGGGATCTGGGGACTGCCGGTGTGCCGGGCTCTGGAGCCGGGCACGCTGCGTGCAGACGGGCTGCAGGGGCTGGGCGAGCTGGTCTGCCCGCTCCCTCCCTGCCCGCAGGGGCTCCGGCAGCCGCGGAGGGAGCGGGGAGAGCCGCGGGGCTGAGCCGGGACAGGCAGCGCTGTGCGGCCGGGGAGGGAGCAGGGCTCAGGCTGATGCTGCTGGAAATGAGCTGGTGGAAATGAGCTGGTTCTCTCTCCCAGCCGCTAACCAAAGCCGTGGTTTCTGTGTGTGAGATCCCCTCGCACCCTTCAGCCTCTCCCCGGTGCCCTGCCGCAGGAGCTGCCCCTCCCGCAGCTCCTCTCTGAGGGCGTTGTCCCAGGTGCTGCCGTGCCTCCTCCCGTGGAGGGGAGGGCAGGAGAGGCTCTGCCCGGTGCCCCGGGGCCGCTGCCCACCCGCACAAGGAGAGGAGGGGAACCTTCTCCTCGCCAGAAAAGCGCTGGTGGCTTCCCTGCTCAGGGCCAGTGCCTGCGAGTGCATCAGCGACATCAGCCAAAGCCTGCCTGAGTTTGCTGGTTTCCCTTTCTAAAGAGGGTTGCAGAAATCTTTAAAAAGATGGAAAGAAGCGTGAAATGCTGCCAGTTCCCAGATGGAGCACACCGGAGAGTGGCTGCAGGCCCCATAGCACACAAACAAGTAATTTTTATCAAACCCTCTAATCGTGCTGCTGCTCCCAGTGCTCCATAACAAAGAACAACCTTTTCAGTATGAAATCTCCCTAAAAGAGGTTTTTGCAAGCACCTCAGATATTTCCCAAGCTGTGAGACTCATCAGCTCTAGTCTGCTCATTCAGAGCTATGTGGTTTTTCCAGTGAACCTGACAAGTTTTAACACGACTCGAATGAAGTACGAAGGAAGAGAACATTTATTCTGTTCATATTGTGAAGAGAGCTCAAGCTTGCTTTCCTGTACTGAAAGAGGTGAAAGGGAATGTAGTACAAACCCCTTTAAAGCAAATTCACATATTGTAGTTACTGAATCTTATTTTATATGAGTTAAGCTCTGTCGGGAAGTGAGTACTGAAACAATGGACCCACCTGCACTTTGAGTCGTATCTTAGAAGGAAGGATTAGTAGAAACCGATTTTTTTTTTTTTCTACCATGAACACTACGTATGAGTGAATAAAAGGTTGGTAAAGGCATGCTATTTGAGAACTTCTCATGCTTTGAATTGATCCGACTTTCAGTTTATGGTTCCAAGTCTGCTTTTCAGCAACTATATCTTAATTCCTGTTTTTTCACCCCAGCGGAGAAAGTGCTAGCAGATTCACTGAACAACTTATCGAATGCTTTTCTGAGGGTCACTTACCTGTCACCATCGTCGCCTTCCGCTCGTCTCGGAGCTGCATCCCAGAAGTGCCTCAGACCCCTGCAGAACAGATCCTGGAGCTACGGCAGGCAGGAGAGCATTTCCCGGGAGAGGGTGGCTGAACAAACCATCTCTGGCAGTAAGATTTTTGGGCTTCCGATGGCTTTTTTTTTGGTGATTCCTGATCAGAGAGTCAAAATTCCCCTGGCCAGGAGCAACTGGAGCAACTGGCTTTCTCATTCCTGGGAATGACTCACATGCCAGGGTAGGTGAGCGCGCTCCCGCTCACTTCCTGGCTCCGGAGAGCTGGGGCGCCCGGGACGCAGACAGTGATTCACCTGGGAGGTGGGTTCGTGCTGGGGAAGGCTGCAGAGCCTGCAGGGAGTTCACTGCTGCCCTGCCTCTGCCTCCCGGGGCATACAGCGTCTGCAGGGTGCCTGTGCATTTCATCTCAGCCTGAAAAATCTGGGGCTGGATAGATGGGAATATCTGCCAATCAAGATGATCTTGTCAATTATTAATTTGATTATATTCAGATTGTCTTTAGTGGTGTGCTTTGAACAGATCCTTCCTTCTAGATAACATGCAGGGTGAAAGTAGAACGCCGGGTCTGTCACTCAGGGTTGCAGCTGAAATGACCTGAGTGTTTCCTGCCGTGGTGCTCCTCAGGACAGACTGAGCTCACTGCCTCTCACAGCCCTGCCCTCAGTGGTCCTGGCTGTACATATGCTTACAATCAGACTATTTAGTGTCCTTAGAGCCCTGAAATAATCATGGGATAAAATTGGGACATATTATACTGGGACTGTTCTATTGGGACAAAGTTCTGCTTCATGTCAGTGGGGGATGAGGGGGGTAATTTTCCATATCTGCTGCCTTCTTTAAAAGAAAGCAAATTCCCATCTCTCTCGTTAAAAATTCAGGAGAAAAGAAACAATAATCCCAGTGCTCTGAGAGCAGTGGCGGCCAAGGCCATTTTCTCTCAGTTCTGCCGGGACATTTCTATAGACATTTTAAATTTTTTCTCAGCTGTCTGAGGGGCTGAGCCCCTCGTGCCCCTCTGCCCAGGAGCCCTGTGAGCAGCACGGAGCCTGCGAGGGGCCGAGCCAGAGCAGCACCCACCTGCTGCCCCCGCAGGGCTGAGCAGCTCCGCTGGCCTCTGTCCAGGGAACCCTGTGCTCATCCCACATTTCTGTTGTGGGGAGGTTTAAGATTTCCTCTTGCCCCGGGACCTCTCCCTGGAATCAGGCGCAGTCCCTGATCACAGGGGGCTGCTGGCCCGGCTCGCCTCTGAAGGCCAGCTTTGCAAGGCAAAGCAGAGCCATGCAGATGGAGCTGCAGCAGCACGGGCTCACTCTGCCGTGTTCTCAGCTGCACTGTCGCAGGCTGCCAAGCTCATCCCGGAGCTGCACACCCTGGCAGCAGGGATGGCCCCTGCTGCAGGAGGGTGGGCCCCCTGAGGATGGAGAAGGCTTTCCCTGCAGGTAGGGAGAGCAGACCTGATGAACCTTGCCTTGCACGTGACTGTGCAGGACGGTGTGTGCTCCACTTGGCCTGCTCCGGGCTGTCCCTGTGCTCCAGGGCTTGGCAGCTCCTCTTGGAGTGGGGGAACAAAGCTCAGAGGGTGTGCAGGGGTTTGTATGCTCCTGGAACCATCCCCTCCACCAGGCAGTGAGTGCCAGAGCCAGTGCTCTGTGTGGAGCACAACCCTGCATCCCTGCCCGGGGCACATCAGGGCTTGGGGGAGGCACATCTGGGCTCAGGGGGGCACAGCTGGGCTCAGGGAATGCAGCCCTCTCAGGCCTGCAGTCCAGGCACAGACCAACAGCACGTGTTGCCTACACTTGTGCTGCTGCTTTCCAACACTGCCAGTGCTGGTGGTCTCCAGGCTGGGGTCTAAGAACCAGTGCAGCAGGATGTGCCGTGGAGAAAGAAACGAGAAATTGAAAGTGAAAACTGAAATGTTTAAAAAATGTGATTTAATTGCTTACAGAGACCCAAGTGTTCAGGGGTTGGCACTCTGGCAGTAGAGTTTACACACCAAAACTGGTATGTTAGTAACAGTCAAATAATAAATAAAATCTGCACCAGAATGGGGCTTTAGTTTGTTTAGTTTTTGAATATGGTGCAAAGGCACATTAACTTTTCTCAAAGATCTCTGTGTTCTGGTGTACCAGTGAGACGTGATGGGCTGGAACCCGGTGCCCTGGCACCCCGAGCAGGCTCCGAGGCAGACGAGCTGCTGGCTGCTCCAGGCTGAGCAGGTCAGGACGAGCTGACACACGAAACACCGAAATGTGGGGAGCTCGTCGTAAAAACAGCGCAGAAGAAACGCGAAGGTCTGAGGTAGGGAAAAGCTGAAGGTAACCTGTAACTTCAATATTGTTCACATTATTTACAGGCTGGATGTCCCTTTTTGTGTTCTGATGATTAGAGAGCAGCTCACAGATTTCACAAGAGCCCAAACAACGTTATTACAACAATTACTGTGTTGCTTCATTCTAAAACGTCTTCACTGCCATATTTAGCAATGCGAACTGCAAGGTTATGTTAAAGCAGATTCATCACCTGGGTAATGCACAGGACTGGCTGTTTCTGTTTTTTAAGCACAGAAGTGTCAGCAAGATCAGAGCTTGCAACATGGGGAGGATTCTGCAGTGCTACAGCTGCAGATGGGAAGGTGGAGGTGCTTTTGTCAGGGGAAGTCCTGGAAGAGCTGACATTTCCCCTTTCCTGATGTGGGTACTCCAGTCACTCTGTGATGCCTGTCACTAACAGGGAAGGAAGGAGGAAAGTATCTAATTAAGAACCGACTTTTAAAGCTCAGTTCTTTTTCCCTCTGTCCTCAAGCTCCTCACCGTGTGCTGGCAGGGAACCTGGAGCTCCAGGCCTTGGCTGGCTGATGCAGTCTGTAGGCTCAGGTCTGTCCTGGCGCCTTCAGTCCTCCCCTGTGCCCTGCTGGCTCTGTGCATGTGCCATCATGTGGGTCAGACCTTGGCTGCTTGACTCGTCTGCCCAGCTCTTGCTCAGGATGCAAATCACTGGTTTGCATTTCTAATTAATTGTAGCACTGCTGTGTGTTAGGAGAGTTTTCGGAGTACTCGGAGCTGTGGGAGCCTGGATGGAGGGATGTGTGTTGCTGTGCCAAGGGTCGGGATCTCTCTGAAGAGCAGTTTGTCCCTGGGCACCCAGGAATTACCATGCTGTCTCTCTGAGGAGAGGCAGCCCAGAGACTGAAGGGTGCATGTGTTAGGTGAGGGTATAAAATACTTCCTTTTCCTGAAACACAAGTAAAATAAAAATTTGTATAAGCCTCTGTGTACACAAATGAGTGATTTCCTATTAAACTCACCTGCTGAGTGCCCTGTAGCTCCCTTTTCAGGAACCCAATGACCTGTAGAGATGTTTAGGACAAGTGTCAGTACCTTCTGTGTGGAGCTGGCCCATGGGAGCCCGGGACAAGGCTCATTTCTGCAAGGGGGTCCAAGCCTTGAGCCAGTTTTCAGTTTCTAGGTTGTGTGATTCAGGGACTATTTTCCCTGAGTGGATCAAGCAGGTGTTCTGTCCTTGCAGTCACCTTCACTTCTTTGCTACAGAGTTTGGTAGCTTTGGCTCCCTCTTACCTACCTAAGAAGCAGCAGCTCAAAAACAGATGATTAAGACTCCTCAGAAACCTTTGGCACACCCTTTATTTAAGGACCAACTCATCCCATTTTGTGGTTACACCCACCCTGACACGGGCTCTCAGCACTGAGCTGTGAGAGCTGCCAGTGTGTGCACAGCGTTGAATGAGCCTCGATCATGAGCAGAAATCTGAAAGTAAAAGGAATTTCTGTTCTTCACCATCTCCTCAGTTTCTCACTGCCACACTGCTCTGTAAATCCAGAGGTGGATGCAGTCAGTGCTGGGAGTCCCTGGGAGCTCTGTGTGTGCTGTGCTTTGTGGAAGGGCACAGCTGGCTTGCAGATCCTCTTCTGCCAGTGTTTAGCTTGGGCCCCTCTGTTAATTGTCACCTGTGTCAGCAGGTTGAGAGGAACCTTTCCAGCCTCCTGCATGTTCCTCTAAGCAGTTACTGAAGTGCTGACTATTTCAGCAGCTAAGAATTTATTATATTTACTTCTCCTAAAGGAGCAAAGTTAATCCTATTAACAGTGTATGTGTGTGGGGAGAGCCTTTAATGCAACAGCATTTAACGTAAGAGGTAGACAATGGCTGAGATAACACTGATTTATAGGGAAATTCAGAACCAATTGAAAGCTAATTGGAGATTAGTTCAGTTTCCAGTTAGGAAGGGTGTTACAGCTGTGGAAGGTATGTAACATGCCTTGTGAAGAAGATGTAGTGGGTAGAAGTTGCTAAACAACACACACATCTCCCTATGTGGCAGAGGCTGGGGAACCCCAGAGGCAGATATAATTAATGCACAACAATCTAAAACAGCTTTGAAAAACTCAAGCTGTATGGAGCAACCTGCTGGATTGGATTAGGCTGCTGTAAACAATGAATTTCTAAAAATAGCACTCAAGTGGTGATCAAAGTGTCTGGCACGTGTGAGAGAGGGTAAAGCTGGCAGGAGGGCTGGAGGAGAAGGGATGGCTGGGGATAAGGGACACTGCTGTCTTGGAAAAGTGGCACAAGTTCCTGAATCTTGGATTAGAAAGGAGTTCCTGTGCAGCAGAGTCCCTGTGGGATAGCCAGGGGAGAGCTCTGTGCGTGGTCTGGTGAGCTGGCTGGGGAAGGGAGGCTCAGGCAGTGTCCCCTGCTCCCTTCTCCCGTTGGGGCTGGGAGGGGTGAAGGTGCCACCAAGGGGGACCTCTCTGCGTGTTCCTCCTGGGGAGGGTAGGGTGGAGCTGAGCACCAATGGCTCTGGGGCCCCCTTGGTGGGGGATGCAGTCCTGGGGGACCAGGAGCATGTCCTGGGGGAAACTGGGGTGCTGCCAGCACTGTCCTCCACCAGGGTGCTCTGGGAGCAGAGAGGAAGGGTGGTGAAACAGCGTGGGTGGTAAAAAAGCGATTGCATGTGTGAGAGAGGCGAGGAGGGATGGGAAGGGACCGTGTCCTTCCTCTGCTCCTCCTCTTCCCTACTCTTGATGTGCAGCCGAGCTGACACTCAGGGCAGGAATTACTGACACACACTGTCACCAGCTCTGGGGCTTACTCCCAAATAAAGCTGAATTGCCCTTTGGAGCAGCAGGAGTCAGTAAACTGCTCAGGTGTTAGCAAGTGAGTTGTTTTAGTTTAAAGCAGATAGAATTAACCTGCGGATTGTCTTAGGCAGTTTGAGCAAGAGCCTTTTGCCCATTAAGGCCATACAGTGAGTGTACATAGAAAATCCATTTTGCTGCATTTATTGAGTGTTAATATTACTTGGCAAACACCCTTTTGTGTTCTTCAGCAGAAGTAAACCAAACTATTTTTCAAGTTCTCTATGAATGTGCAGAGTAGAGCGTGCAGCTGCAGAATCAGGACTCAGTAGGAGACACTCGTGTGTCCAGTTCGGTTTTTGGGTTTCTCTGGACTGTTCTCTGAAGAGCCTTTACCCTCCTGCAGACCACCTTCTCCACAAAGGGCTTGCACAGGACCAGGTAGATCAGGGGGTCCATGCAGACGTTGGTGGCCGCCAGCCACAGCGTGCTCTCCTTGGCCATGAAGAGCTGGTTCTGCAGGCGGCAGCCCACGTGGGCACTCGTTTGGCTCACAGTGTAGGGGACTCTGCTGAAGTGGAAGGGGGCAAAGCACAAGAAGAACACGGTAAAAATGATGAATACTTTCCCCTTGATCCGTTTTTCCCTCCTGTTGCCTTTCTTCTGTGTTTTTATGTAAGACTCGTACACCTTTTTGGCAATAATTATATAAAACAGCAACATGAGGATGAGGACAGTCCAGAAGATGAACTGGCAGATGTAGCTGATGGCTTCGTGCCATTTGAGTCCCAGGTGACTCTTCAAGGAGACACACTTCCTCACGGACTGGGGCGTCGCTGTCTTGTTGGACAAGATCATGTTGGGCAGAGAGAGAACAAGGAAGAAAAGCCAGACCAGGCTTGCCAGGATCTTTGCTGAGGTCAAGTTTTGCACCCAGAACTTCCCAAAAGGTCTCACAATCTTGAGGAATCTGTCGAAAGCGATGAGCCCGAGTAGCACTATGCTGATGTACATGGTGTCATAGAAAATCACAGCTGAGAAGCGACAGACAACGGCCTTGAGCTGCCACGGGCCCAGGCCAGAGTCTGTCAGGATCTTCAGAGGCAGCATCAGGGTCATTATGAAATCAGAAACTAAGATATTTTTCAAGTAGACAATGAAAGTTGATGTGCTTGGGATGTGGAAGAAAGCCCAGCAAGCCAGGCTGTTGAGCACGAGTCCCAGGAGGAAGACGAGCGTGTAGAGCACTGGGAAGAGCAGGTGGGTGACAGTGGTGTCACGGTGGCACTGTGCAGGGGAGGGGGCTGCACTGGTGTTACCAACAGTGCTCATGTTTGCAGAGTCTCCCATCACTGGAAACAGACTTGGGGGAGAGGAGGGAGAGAACACAAAACACAACCTTCTGTATGTAGTATTGCATGTTCCTTACAGTGACAGCAGGTCTGCATGAATAAACACAAAACCTGAGCGTGTGTCAAACCGCCCAACCAATTTCTCTTCTGGTTCATGGAAGATCTAAATCTTTGCTGAAATTTAAATTGTGTACAAGCTAACACCCACCAAAGAGTTAGAAAGGTTCATACTTATTTTGGAGGCCTGGGGTAATGTCATAGCAGGGTATAGGAGCAGAATGCCTGGAGCACTGTTGGTTTTCCATGGAAATGTATTTTAGCATTGAATAGAAATGTTAGAGCTGTGGCCCAAAAGCCAGCCACTTCTGGGTAAGTGGCTTCTGGTGATTCTTTCCAAGCACCCACTCTTTTCCTTTCTCAGCACAGCTTTAGATAGCATTTCCAAGATCAGATGCACGCGGGTGGCTCCCAGCCCTGAGCACCCCACCACATCCCCAAACGCTCCAGCCCTGCGAGTACCTGGACAAACCTGCAGCAGCAGAGGTCTCTGTTGCTGTCCCCATCTCATCCGCTGTTCCTCTGCCAGCAGAAGCCTCGAGCAAAGTGCTAAGAGTGGGGAAATGTGTGGAAAGATGAGACCTTTTTCTGTTGGTGTGTGGTTTCCTTCCTCATTTTCACGTCGCCTGAGTTACTCACGTTTGCCATTGCTGTTGTCTCTTCCCTTTGCTCTGTGTGAGAAAGCACACCATTTCTCCTAAACTAGGAAAGGAAGCCTGACCCTGCCTCTCAAGACAGACACATTTCTAGGTTTGTGTGTGCGTGGGACAGGCCTGCCACACCTGCACTGGTGGGACGAACAAACACAGAGTGTTTCCTGACGGCATTCCAGGATACCCCTCAAATGTAGCTCCTAGTTGTTGTTGGTGTGTGAATTCCATGTTCTGGGTGGCACCAGTCATTGCCAAAGCGTTACAAGAGTCTGCTCAGAGCCACCTGACAGTGGGTGCTGGGGGCTGTCCCCTCCCCCTGCCCCTGGTGTCACTGACACAGGGCCCTGAGCCTGGCTTTGGCGCTCCAGGACGGATTCCTGGCGGTTTTTGGCCCTGTAGCCACCGTGCTGCTGACAGCCACCCTCTGGTCCTGGCAGGAGCTGCTGCTGTGTGGAGAGCTGTGGATTGCTGATGTGTGTGTTGGGTATAGTGCTGGAATGTGGTGCATTCCTCTGTGAACTGAGCTGTTTGTGTGAGTTTATTGCTGCCTGCTGATGTGCCAGCTCTGGCTCAGGGCTCGCTGCCATGGGCAGTGCTCCTGTTCAGGCCATTCCTGGGGCAGTGTGGATTGCTCCAGGAGGTGCTCGGGCTGAGGGAGTTTGTGCACCTGGGACATTTTGGCCAATGTAGGTGCTGGTGTCAGTGTTTAGTGGCTGCTGAGAGCACACAGCCCTGGGGATGGCTGGGGTTCAGTCACCCTCAGCACTGTCACCAGTGTGGTGTGTCCCTGGCTGCCCCACCTGCCTTCTGTTCCCCACTGGTGACCAGGTAAGGTGTCACTGTCCATTGCCATGTCCCAGGGCTGATGCCCAAGGCAGTGCCTTCCGTGTTTTCTTCCCAGCTCAGCTCCTGATGCTGTTCCCAGCTGTCAGAGGCAGCAGGTACCAGGTACCTGTGCACACCCCACCAGTGGTGGCTCCGGGGGACAGGTGTGTCTGTGGTGTCTGTGGTCTGGACAGCTCACCTGATCAGGGAAAGCAGCTCCTGGGTAAGTGACGCTCTCTCTCCGTGTGTAGGTGCTAAATATGTGTGGAAGGAGTGCTGGGTGGGAGTGGGGCTTTTGGCACTTCCCTCCCTGGGCATTGATGGGAGCTGACCTGGCCCGGGGCCTGTGGGCTGCTGGGGGAGCACACTCTGGGCGGGCTGGGCGCTGTTCCAGGGAATCCCTGGTGCCCTGTGCTCTGTGCTGGAGCCCAGCTGCTGGCTGTATCAGCCGGAGCAGGGCCCAGCACAGGCAGGGCACTGTTTGTGCCAGGCTGAATTCATCCCAGCGGGCTGTCAGAGATGCCCAGACCCCGAGGCCGGGTGTGGCAGCAAGTGAGCGACGAGTGAGCTGCCTTTTAGCTTCTTAGGAAATGGGGTTTTGGCTGCAGAAGTGCCCTGGCAGGCAGGGGCGCGTCCTGGGAAGGATGGACAGGCTCTTGTGTGATGGGGACTCACACTGCTCAGCTGGAGCTGTTTGCAGTGGTGATAAACGAACCACAATTTATTCCAATAGCCCACAACCTATTTCATGTGCAAGTGCTGTGATACCTCAAAATGTCATGTACTTGATAATACTTCCCTGGTTTTTTTCAAGTTTTCCCAGTGCAGAAAGGGAAGTGGTTGAGTATTTTGTATCGTGCTAAAAGCTGCCCTTAATCACCAGTAAAGAAGTCACCATCAGCCTGTCTTTCCCCAAGATCTCAGTATGATGTAAATCAAGTGTTTGTATGTTTTCTAATATAATGTTCACTGTGAAAAAATACAGTTTTGTTTATTTATGTAGTAAGGGGAAGGATTTGGGGGATGTAATTAATGCCAAGATAAGCCTGATTATGAAATAATTTCCTCTGACACACAACTATTAATTATTGATCAATGGATTAGGAACTGCAAGCACAGAATGAGATAAGCAAAGTGTTATTCTGTTACCAAAAATCTGCCCAAATGGCTCCTCTACATCGGGCCGAGGTTTCTGTTTGTCTGCCAGTTGCATCCAAGGTGACAACTCCCTGTATTGAAAAATCACATCTACTGCGGATCTTATCTGCATTTCTCAGACCCTGTGTTGTCATGAACTTTACTCTGGCCCAAGTTTAGCTATTTCTGCAAAATCTTTACAGCTCATAATATCATCTGTAGCATTTTGTGATTCTGCCTTAATTTTTTCCTCACAGTTCCACCTTTAAGTTCTTCCCAGCAGTTCTGACAGGCGTGGAGGCTGGGGTTAGGGGAGCTCCTGTTTTGGCAAGGGTGGAGGTTGGGGTCAGGGAGCTCCTCTGTTATTTAAGCTTTCTGTTTTTGCAGGCAGTGGTGGTGGTTCCAGGGTGCACGAGCTTCATCTGCAGGACTGTTTCTGAAGAAGTTGGTGAAGTTCTGGGTACCCCTCATGGATCTGTGCTCCTGGCACCCTCAGTGAACGTGTGTGGCCAGGGAGGGATGCGTGGAGCCCTGAGATCTAGAGCGGCGTCTCGTCAGTGTCATCCCCCTCGTTCTGCTCCTTCGCCTGTGCCCCGAGCCCTGTGCCTGCCCTGTGCCTGCACAGCATGTCTAGCAAGGATTTCCTAAATGATTTGCAAAGGAAAAAGTATATGAACGGATCCAGGCAGGCATTGAGGGACGTCAGCCACAGCGTGGTCTCCTTCAGGTAGAACAGGGTGTTCCGGGCAGAGCAGTCAAACACATCTCTGGTTTGGCTCAAGGTGTAGGGGATTCTAGTGAAGTGGAATGGCACAAAACAAATAAAGAACACAGCAATTATTATGAAAACCTTGAGATTGACAGTCTTTTTTGACGCCTTCCCTGTGCATCGTGTTCTTTTGTAGGATTTGTACAGTTCCTTGCTGATGAGGATGTAACACACCACTATGACTGCTAAGTTAACCCAGAAGATGAGCTGACAAATGTAGTTTACAATTTCGTGCCACACTAAGCCAAACTCTGATTTCAGGAGAGCACACTTCCTTACGCTCTTGGGCGTTTTCTTCTTATTATTTAAAATCATGTTGGGTAACGAGAGAGCAAACATTGCTACCCAGATTGCTGTGGACAGGATCTTGGCAGCTAAAAGGCTCCGTGGAGTTGCTGTCCTGAATGGTGACGTGGCTTTCTGATAGCGATCAATAGTTATCAGCCCAAGAAACAGGATGCTGATGTACATGGTGAAGTAGAACACAACCTGGGTGACCTGGCACACAAACCCTCGCAGGACCCAGGACACCAGCTTTGCATCACTGAGGATTTTAAATGGAAAAGTCAAGATCATGAGGAAGTCAGAAATCACAGTGTTCTTGAGGAAGATGATGAAATTGGATTTACTGGATATTTTAAAGAAGACCCACATTGCCAGGCCGTTCATCGTGATCCCCACCAGGAACAGAAACGTGTAGAGTAAAGGGAAGATGACTTGGCTGATCCTGCTGTCGCTGGTGCAGTTGCTGTCGTTCCTGGAGGAGCCGAATTGGGTTGTGGCTTTCATTTGCATTGTGGTATTTCTTCTCCCTGGAGAAACAAACAGGAAGAAATCGAGAGTTTTATCTGGTATAAGGCTTCAGCCTTTTCAGTCAGCTGTGAATTGTCGTGTTGAGATCAAATGCACTCCGCTGGTGGGCCCCAGCTGGGCCAGGGCAGCTCTCAGGTGTGCAGCAGTGCAGTTGGTTCTGGGGCTGTATCTCTGCCTCGGCTCTGCCTGTGTGAAACAGGCACTCGGGGGAGTAGATGAACTCTCAGCTGATGCCCAAATCCCTGACAAAGCTTTATTTCTTCCTAGAAAGTAGAAAAATTTGGCTTTTGCTTTGAAGAATGAAGCAGGTTCATGTGCCAAGCCCCATGCT
Source organism: Chloropsis cyanopogon (assembly GCA_013400585.1). Classification (NCBI taxonomy): domain Eukaryota; kingdom Metazoa; phylum Chordata; class Aves; order Passeriformes; family Irenidae; genus Chloropsis; species Chloropsis cyanopogon. The sequence continues at coordinate 15,951 of WEZZ01006556.1, forward strand.
ATGGGACAAGCCCTGTCAGAGGATGGACACGAGGTCCCCCAGGAGCCGAGGGCAGGTACCAGGAGGAGCCGGGTGTTCCTGGGCAGGGGCTGCTTCAGCGAGGGGGTCCTTGGCAGCCCCTGGAGCTCTTCACCATGGGTCTGGGCAGGAGTGTTCCTGGGGAGGCCCTCGGGGCAGGCAGAGGCAGCAGGAGCAGCTGAGCATCCCAGGCCTGAGGCTCAGACCTCGCTCTGCCTCTGAACTGCCTTCTTAGCCAGTGGCAGCTGCAACTCCAGAGGATGCACCACGAGCTTCTGCTTCTGTTTTCTGTAGAAAAGAGAGAGAAATGAAATTTTAATAAGTAATTAGCAGTTTGCTTCCTGCCTTTGACTGACTCTCAGAGGCACTACTTTTAAAGGGAGCAGGGATTTGTCAGATTGTGCAACTTTTCTGAGCACAGAGTTGTGTTCCTGTCTGCCCCTTTTGGCCTTGTGAGTCCTTAGTGTTTTTTCTGTACACAGCCTTGTTTCTTAAAACTTTTAAAGCACTTGAAAGAAGTAGTGATTTGTTAATTTGGAGGAGGTTATTACTGAAGGAAGTGTTTCTTCCTTATGTGACTTGTAGAGCAGTGCTTCAAGTTTTTAGCTACTTACAGTAAGTCAACATTATGTGATGTATACGTGAAACTGAAAGACTAAATATAAACAGTTACAATGAAATAAACCACACATATTTCAGTTTCTTTGGGATGTGCAAGACAGAAGTTTAGGAATTGCATAGGTCTTTTTCAGTGGATTTGTATGTAGTAAGTGTCACACAGTTTCTAAACATCTGTCTTCTCTTTACTGCTCTGCTGCAGAATATTGATCCCGGGTCAGTTTGGAGGGGCATCCGTTTGCATCCTCTGACTCTGTCCTTAATTCATAATAGCAGATGGCATTCCTGTGTTTTTACCCCACTGTGCCGTGCTTCCCTTTGGCACTGTTTGCTCCCTGCTGACAGCCACGGGAGGTGATTTTGGGGCAGAGTTGCTTCTTTCCCCTTTGTTTCTGCAGGTGACGACAGGGACAGGCCAAGAGACTTCACTTGTGTCTGCTCTTTTCAGGATGAATCCTGGAGCCATGAGTGTAACCAGTGCCTGATTCTCCTTTGTGGTGTGGGTAAGGAGCGTGATGAAGCAAGGCATCAGCTGAAGATTACCAAAGACATCCTCAAAATCCTGAACAAGAAGAGCCCCACAGAAATGGGTGGTAAATGCTCCAACACTGCTGTTGGGGTGCTGGGGGCAAAGATCACAGGAGCTGTGAGCTCAGCACGTTGTCTGGAGCCGTGCACATCATCCCATAATTTTGTTTTTTCCTTTGCTTGGCAGTCACTGGGAGAGGGGCTGAGCTGCTGCCCTGCCCCGTGATGCCTGGGGACACCCAACAGCCACCACAAATCCCAGTTTGCCCTTGTAGCACCTGGCTGCACACACTTGTGTTGGGCTAGAGCCTGGAATGTGAGTGATCCGTGTCCCTTAGCCTGCTGGTGGCACTGGGTGACTGCCTGCAGCTCCTGGAGTGTCACCTGTGCAGAGGCTGTCAGCCTGGTGTGGGTCTGTCACGTTCCCCTGCTGACTGAGGGGTTTATGTGCTCTGTGACACTCTGGGACACCGTTCTCAGGTGCTTTGGGACAAACTCGGGGTGGTTTTGTTTGCAGCTTGTGTGGGGTGGTGAAGCACGTTTGGATCCCTGTGTTCCTCTCCAGAAAGGTGCGTTGTAGCTTTCCTGTGCACCTGTTTGTGCCCTGCAGGAGCACGTTGTGGATTCCCCTGGGTGTTCCTGTTCAGAACGGTGCGTTGTAGCTTTCCTGTGCACCTGTTTGTGCCCTGCAGGAGCACGTTGTGGATTCCCCTGGGTGTTCCTGTTCAGAACGGTGCGTTGTAGCTTTCCTGTGCACCTGTACGTGCCCTGCAGGAGCACGTTTGGAGCCCTGTTCGGGTGGGTGGTGCAGGAATTGCTGTCACCCTGCTCACAGACTGATGCGGGCTGCTGGGGTGTCCCTTTGCTTTGCATCCCCTGGAAATCGCCGTGGCCTTTGCAGCCTTCGCTCCGCTGATGCAGCTCCTGTGTCCGTGCCAGGGCAGGGGGCGGGCCGGGCGGGGCGGTCCCCGCAGGATGGTCGGTGCCCCGGGGGATGTGCAGTTATCTGGGGAATCTTCGGTCCTGTGGGATGCTTGGTGCCCCGGGGGATGCTCGGTGCCCGCGGGATGTTCGGTGCCCGGGGCATGTTCGGTGCCCCGCAGGATGCTCGGTGCCCGCGGGATGTTCGGTGTTCAGGGGATGCTCGGTGCCCCGCAGGATGTTCGCTCCCGGGGGATGTTCGGTGCCCCGCAGGATGCTCGGTGCCCCGCGGGATGTTCGGTGCTCAGGGGATGCTCGGTGCCCCGCAGGATGTTCGTTCCCGGGGCTCTGCGGTCCCGGGGCTGTGCTGCGGGGAGCCGGGGCTGAGCCCGCTCCCTCCGGGTCAGCCCAGGGGCCGCTCTGCCCGGGACCTTGTCGTTCCCCGTGCCCGCGGCACCGCACCCCCCCACCCGCTGCCTTGGCGGGCTGGGGGTGCCTGGTTCGGTGCGGGGGCACCTCGGCTGCAGAGCAGGCAGTGCTGGATGGAAAACCTGCAAAATCTCAGAGCCGCAGCTGTAGTGCCCTGCAAAGGTTTCCTGTGGTGCGGGGAGAGGCACAAACGTGTTTGAGTTTGTGAAGTTTTATGCCTGAATGTTCAGTTTCTTGATTTTTAAGTTAAAAAAGAATTAGGTTCCCGTATGCCGTAGTTTTGGTTTTCACTTTGTCAAGGAGGAATGGAAGCCTTTCAGATGCAAACCACATCTTGTGATACTCACAAACTGCCCCGGTTGCTGTTTCCCCTCCTGGGTTGTGTTTCCCTAGTTTGGGTCTGCATAGTTCAGATTTGTGGTTCCATTTCATAGGGAGCAGGAAAGTATTTCTCAGTAATAATACTTCAATAGGTTTACAGACACCTGGCAGCAGTAGCATTTAATCAGAAACACCAGGAAAAAGAAATAGGAAATACAGAACTATGCAAGTGTCTGAGCTCTATATTAATTTCTTCTGCTTACAAGCTAAAGTTCAGTAACACAACAAAAATAACAAGTTTTGTTAACATTAATCTACAATAACAAGTCAGAACATTGTGTAGTAATAATACAAGGTATTAAATAATTTGTTAAAGATATGATGCACAGAACATGTTTGGAAACACCTTTTTATCAAATGGAGTTAGAAATTCCTGAAAACTGTTAATAAAATTTATATATACATTTTGAACCAGCTATATTTAAGGTAATAACATTGCATCCTTGTTGGTCTCCTTGGTACTTTCAAAACACCCGACCCCACTGCATGTTCACAGTAGCATTTTCAGCTCCTCTCTAGCCTGCTGTAAGCCCAGCTGTGTCTCTCGGTCAGTTTGAAGCAATAGTAAATTACCATTCACACATGCTCACGTTTGGAGACTCACCCTCTGTGGATTGCTGTGCTCTGGTCTCCTCTGCAGCGCCTTCCGAGTGTGTGTCCGTGAGGGACGGGTCTGTTTGCTTTGGTCTGCCTGGAACAGTTACTTATCTTCCCTAAACTTCCTCTTTTAAAAGAATTCTTTAATTTTTTTTAAGATTCTATCTCCTGACCACTCCTTCAGCATGCTTCTGGTGCAAGTGCTTCTCAGAATGGAACACTCACTGGATTTCTGTCTTTGCTCTTGCACTGATGTCAGAGCAGAGGGGTCAACATCAGGCACTGTCCTTCTTGTAATTAACTGTTCTTCTTGTAAATAATTACCCTGCCAACGGCCTTGTCCTCCTAACCTGGGGTATCAGGATGTGGAGCAGCGGGCAAGGGCTGGCAGTGACAGGGGGTCCCAGGGCTACAGGACATATTTTAAGTTAATTTCAATTAATAGACTCTTTTCAGTAGTGAGGAAGTCTTCCCAGGTGGGCTAATTAGTGAAATTTGTCCCTGTGATATAAAACCCCATGCTGGAGACAAATGCTCCTTGGAATATTTTGGGTGTGAAATTTGCATTCCTCACTAACACCTATTTTTCTCCCTCAAGAAAGTCACTTCACATATTGGTATTCCTGGCCTGGGACAGTTCTTGCCATTTTGTCTAATCATGATTGTCAAAATATGAGCTTTAAGTATTATTTCTCTATTTACTGATTTCCAGACCCTGTCTGTTAAGTCACCTTATTATCAAATGTAGCTTTTAATTTGGATAAATTTTCTCATTTCTCCTTAATGAATTCCCTCTGCCCCACTGCAGCTGCCTGGGTCATGAAGGGGGTGGCAGTGTTGGGAAGTGAAGTGATGTGCCCTGTAGGGACACCTGATGTCCCAGGAAGATGCTGGGGAGGGGGATGTCGGGCCTTACCCAGCTGCTCACAATTTCAGTCCTAGAAATGTCCAAGAAGTGATTTGGAAATTCAAGACTTTGTTTGCAGGAAAACTTGAATGAACTAGGTGTATCAGCCTTATTATCTGGTAGATGCTGCTTATCCAAAATGAGTTTGAAAATGTGTACGAAGTGCTAACCCAGGCAGGATTTTGTCACGCCAGCAGCTTTCCTGCAGCGTGCATTTGTGGGCAGCTCTCTGCAGTCCGTGCTCCAAGCTGGAGCAAACACTCTACAGCAACATTCAGCCTTCCAACTCCAGCTTGCTGTGGGACCCGGAGTTCATGCTGGATTTCCTGGAGAGCCCTCAGCTCACAGCATTAACTCCTCGGAGCTGGGCAGGGTCCTGGGTGAGGAGGCAGCTCTGCTGAGTGCGTGCCTGGGGCAGCAGGGCTGCGGCAGGTGAGCCCTGCTGCCTCGTGGGCTCTGCAGACATTCCTTCCACATCTTTGCTCTGTGCCTTATTCTTGCAGTCGTTTTCATTTCCACCCCTGTTGCTGAAAATGTGTTGAGTAAAGCACTCTGAGCTGCCTGGTTAAATCAGTCTGTGTAGCTTCCCAGAGGGAGGAAGGGGCAGCAGGCACTGTCGGACAGTCAGGAGCAGTTTGGTGGCTGCAGTTGTGCTGTTTCAGACTGAACAGCTCAGGACAATCTTTGCTTGTTTGAAGTCTGGAAGTGAGGGAAGGTTCTGCATTAGGTCATTGCCTCCTGTTACGATGGGTGTTTTGTTTATTAAATGTGTAATTTATAGATTATGGATTTTGTCTACATAGGTTTTTGAAAAATCTGTTTTTTAAAAGTAATAGGAGTTTTTATTGGGGGAATGTCTTTAAACTGGCAGAGACTAGGTTTACATTGGGTATGAGGAAGACATTCTTCCCTGGGAGGGTGGGCAGGCCCTGGCACAGGGTGCCCAGAGCAGCTGGGGCTGCCCCTGGATCCCTGGCAGTGCCCAAGGCCAGGCTGGACAGGGCTTGGATCAACCTGGGATAGTGAAAGGTGTCCCTGCCATGGCAGGGGGTGGAATGGGCTGACCTTTAAAGTTCCTTCCAACCCAAACCAGTCTGTGATTCTCTGGAGTGTGGGGCATCCTTGGCAGGGCAGAGCAGCTGAGAGGAAGCAGTTTTGTAAGAGCACAAAAGGGAACATCTAAATGCAGCCAAACGAGTTTCATTCTAGAATAGAGAGAAAATAACTTGCACTGGGGTGAGTCAACTCTGTGTAAGCTGTTACATAACCCTGAATCATGCCCCACATCCCACATTACACCGTATGGGATCCCTGAAGTAAAATTCTTTACTGCCAGTTGATCTTGTGGCTTGTCTCGCTGCTGATGGCAGCGCTGGCCGGGCAGGGGGAGGGTCCTGCAGTGACCTGTGACAGTAGAGCCGGGGGGTGTCTCACACACCTCTGTCCCTGGTGCTGCTGCAGGAGAGCTTTTCCCAGGTGCTCCTTGTTCACCCCGGAGCAGCCGTGGGGTATTTGAGCAGTGCCCTAATCCCTCTGGACACAAACACCCACCCTGAGCACGGAAACACCAGCTCTGCTGCCAAGCACTGCTCTGCTCTGACCTGAGAGAGAGTCAGAATATTTATTTTATTCTTTGAGTCCCTGGCTCTGCAGGAGTGCTGCTCTCCCTGCCAGGCTCAGGGCCATCGGTGTGTGCAGGGTGCCCCAAGCTGCCCCGTGCCCAGCTCGGGGGGCTGGGGCTCCTGAGAGCTCCGTGCTGCTCTTCACACCATGTCTGGGCTCCAACAATCTGCTCTGCAGTGTGGGTGTCAGTTCATCATCCTCGGAATACCTGTGACTCCTATTTACCCCAGGCTTCCTTAGAGAGGTACCTGGGCTTCCATCCTACATGAAATGCGGAGCACAAATTCAGTCTTGTGTCCAGTTGAATTTTCAAGCCTTTTAATGAGATCCCTGATTGATTTTTATTGGTTTTTACATCTTCAGGATTAATGTAAAATTCGAGCAGTGCCTAGAGTTTTCTCTTTTTTCCCACTGAAACCACCAGTGAGACCCACGAGCGACTGTGGCACTGTACTTGTGTTCCACTGTGGGGCTCTGGGGCTGTGGCTGGAGTGAGCAGCTTGCTGGGTGATACCACAAAGGAGACACCAGAGGTGTTTCAGCACCCCCTGAGATAAACAATAACTCCTTTAATTCTGGTATAGGCCTCTTCAGCCCAAACTCTCTTGGAAATGCTGACACGAGTAATACAAGACAGAATGGCAAAAAGACATTCCTAGGGTATTTTTTGAAGCACATTTTAAATTCTTTTAGCCCACATGATGCTTAATTGTGTGTAGATTGCCTAGACTGTTTTGCACTTGAACAGTAATGTACAGAGGTAGTGACCTGAAGGTTCCTTCTATTTACTTTTGATTAACAATAAATGTAGTTGCTATTCTTGAACTTTCTGCGCAGGAGAAATTGTGACTGCTCAGTCCTCCCTGGTGACTCCAAAGGCATTTTATCACTGCTTTATTGAAGCAGCCCAGTCTCCTAACAGCTAAAACTGGCTACAAAATTGCATGGAGATTTTGGCTGAAGTAAGTTAGTTCTGCTCCTATTTCCTCTGAGCAGCGAGGAGCATGGCTGGTGCTCCCCCCGGCTGCAAAACTGCCCACCTCAGTTCAAGGTAGGGTCCTGAAAGCTGCAGGAGAGGAGCTGGAGAAAGGGCAGCACTTGGGACATCTTCTAAGGAGAGATAGACAAAACCAAAAGAGGTGTGAGATTGGGGAACCCCTGCACGCCGAGCTGAGTGGTGTTTGTGGAGGAGTTTCCTGAGGATTCAGATGTCATTTGGTCTGATTGGTTTCAGAGGAAGAACTGTGGCAGCTTTGTAACCCTCCTGCCAGGGGCTACTTTGCAGCTTGCTGATGGGAAAGGTTAGGGATTTAAAGGAAGAGTTAGAGCACTTGTTGTCTGTTCCCTTCTGTGGCTGTAGGAGATTTCCTTGCCATTAAGGTCCCACCATTGTCATGTCACTTGATTCCCATTGGGAATTAAGCTCAAGCTCATCTCTAGCTCCAAATGTATGAGAATTTTAATTACTTAATGGTTATTGGTTTTCCATCAGTAAAACATTCTTCCGTGATGACTGAAATGTGTTTGTACTTTCTTGAGGTGATGCTAGACATTCTGTTGAATTAAGTCCATGCTGGAATTTTAGAGCAAGTCAGGCAGCTCTTGTTCTAATCAGAGCCTTTAGGGGAAACTTCCTTGGGACCTACTTCAGACCACGAGCATGGATTAGAAACTTCAGCTGCCTTATCTCCACCAAAATGACATCCCTGGTTAGTCAAATCAGACTCTGAATAACCTGCTGTGTTCCTGGGTCAGCCCTTCAGGTGTGTGGGCAGCTCTTGCTCCCTCAGGGCCCCCCTGAGCTGGGGATCTCAGTAACAGCTTGAGCAGCTGGGCTGGCTGGGACTCTGCCTTCCTGGGAGAACGGTCTTGAACGCCTCTGCCAAGACTTTATTGACTAAAACAGAAACCAACATAGATGCAGCAGTGCCACTGAAGGGGAAAAAGCATAGACAGAACGAGGAAGGGACCGAGGATGGGAAGTATCAAAATAACTTTGCTAATGAAGCGCTGTGTTTGCTTCTCCTAAAGCGTGTCCCTGCTGAGCCAGCAGCCTTTCCTGTCCCTGGTACTCACTTGCCCCAAGGGTCAGGATGAGCACAGGGAAGGGCTCCCTGCATCCCTGCACAGTCGAGTTGCTCAGGTAAGACAAGCACAGGACCCTGCGCACCCTTTGTCAGGTGGCTGTGTGTCAGCAGTTTTATGGGTATATCATGGTGTAAACCCAGGAAAATTAGGGTTCTCTGCCAAAAGGAGCAGTGCCAGGAGGGGAAAATGGGGAGGCCTTGTTCCTCTTTTGAGTGTGAATACATCTTTTCTTCTAAATTTGTTACAGAGAAATGTAATGAGCTGGAGTCTGATTTCAGTTCTTTCTAGGAAAAACAATAAAGATGTTAGCCCTGAGAGCAGGTCTCCCCAGACCCTTGTTTGGGGGACTGGAAAGTGTTTATAAGTTTAAAACTATCTCCTTCTTTAGGAGAACCCGTCACGCTCTCCAGCTGGCAGAGATTAAGAGTTTTGCATATTGTAAAAAGCACCATTGCTGGCCCCAGACTGGGTGCTGCCTGCAGCTCTCCTTTGGGTCTCTTGAGCTCACTCACAGCCTCTGCTCATCCTGCTCCAAACTTCCTGCTGCCACCTGCTCCTGCTCCAGCCTCCAGCAGCTCCCTCGGGCTGAGCACACCCCGTGCCCGAGCTGTGGCCCTGCTCCTTTCCCTGAGCTCAGTTTCCATCAGCTGCTGTGAAATGAGATCTGGTGCCACTGTTATTTCTCACTCTGCCCCTCAGCTCAGGTCCAGGCCATGACACAGCTCCACATCCCAGGGAAATTCACTCCTTTGATGGTTTTTTTTCCCCTTGGTTTCTTCCACTTGGGTTTTCCTTTCGTTGTCTGGGTTGTCCCCTGATTTGCAGCTGGTCCAGGTTCCCTGAGTTTCTGGTCATTTCTCACCTGGAGAAATCCTGTTGGGAAGCTGCATCCAGTGCAAGAGATTTCTTGACTTACCAGTTGTGAAATAGTGTGTTTCGAGCAATATTGCTAAGAAATGCACAACAAAGCTGATTGGGTTTTTTCTGCAACAGGAAGATGCAGTCACACAAATGACAGCAGATGATCAGCTCCTCACAAATTAAGTACTTCTTCCCATCAGTTTTCTTAGTCTGTTCCTTTGAATTGCTTTTTGTGTTCATGTTTTAATCCTGTCATTCCTAGTGTCTGGGAAGGCCTCTTGGAAACAGAGGAGAGACTGAAACATTCCTAGTGATAACAAGAAGAAATAGAACAAAATAAAAGAAGAATGTGGGCATGGGAAGAGATTTCTAGGATTTTCTTCATATTCTATTAAATTTAGGAGCCCTGCAAGACACTTAGTTACTTTTATTCATGTTTGGGACACTAAACTTGTATTATGTATTTCCTATGTTGCATTTAAAGAAGAGATGAAAAGAAAACTTACATTCTTTGAACAAAGAGAAAAACCCAAAAACCTTGCAAAGCCGCTTGCTTAAATTTAGTAAAAGTACAAGGAAATGATTCATGCAGAAAGTGGATGTTTTCTAATAGTGAAAGCAGCGTGGGGCTGTGCCCTGTCCCCGTCTCTGGCTGGCTGGTGGCTGTGTTTGCTCCCCTGAAGGAGCTGGGGACAAACGCCCCGAGGGCATCGCCAGGGCCCTGCTGCTGCCGCTGCCCAGGCTCGCGTGTGACATTGTCACCTGCAGGGTGACACCCCCACCTAGGGCCACAGAATGGCACCTTTGGCTCCACCCGTGAGAAACAGCAAGCGCAAACCTCTGCTTCCGTCTCTCGTGTTCCATGGGTTTGATTGAGGGGTTTTTGGTGGAATGGTTTTAAAAGTGGCCAAGTGCAGCTCTGCAGCATTCCAGTCAGACAGGAAACATGGATTGGTTGTATCCTTGGAACATTCTAATTTGCCAGGGTTTTACAATCTCAGTCATGAAATTCATCTAACAGTGAATTTATTCTTTCTTTTTTCGTGCTTCAAAACACACTGCAGCAGTTACAATTGAAATCTTCACGTGCTCTTCCCTTAACCGGGCAGGGAGGCTGAGGTGATTTGAATGGACAGGCGAGGCTGGCTGATCCCGACGTGGAGTGCGTTCCCAGCTGCACTGGCTGGGGCTGGAGCTGCTCGCCTTACCCGTACTGGTGTTTTGTATGTCATCTTCAAATCTACTCATCAGCATTTTGCCTGCTGCATCTGGGGGAAGCTGGGGACCAGGTACCCTGAGTAAAATCCATCGCTGTGAGGTTATTCAGAGATTATCCCTGACTCTCAGTTTGCTGTGTGATTTAATGCACTGGCCCCAAGACAGACAGACAGACAATTTCTGTTCTAGCCCTTTGTAAAGCCCCGTTTGCAGGGTCTCTGCAAGCCCTCTGCAGGGAAGGGCTCCTCCTCCCGGCTGCGGTGTCAGCGTCAGACACCGAGGGCAGCGCTTCCACTCCCGTGGGTAAACACAGCACACAGGGGCAGCTCAACAAACTGAATTACTTTTGAGACACGACTTTCTGCTGGATTGGAGCCTTTGCTGGGTTAGGGAATGATTTTACCCAACAATTGTCACTGCCAAATCCTTTTTCAATCTCATTACGCTTGTTTCCTTTATTTCCACAGTTTTCCTGAACATATTTAAGGTGGGTGAGGATAACTAGGAAAAGTTTGCTATAGAAAAGTAGAGAAAATACAGTCGTGCTGAGATTGCAGCTTTTGTGTTTAAAAGCATTAATCTTATATAATTTTCATCAATTTTTGAGGTTTTTTAATAGTTCTTATATCTTGAACAAACTGATGGGAGAGTGTCACTGCAATGGACACCTGCCTGGTGCAGACTCCTCTTGTGGGTTGGGTTTGTGCCCCCAAAAAATCTCCATGTGCCGGCTAGTGCCTTTGCCTAACCTCAGCAGCAACTACAGCCTGGTAGCCAGGAGATTACACAACATGTTTTAAGTGAAGGATTTGGTTTCAGAAAGGGAAAAGATGCTGAAGTCTTGTAAAACACTGAAACTGCCTTCAGTAAGCAGCAGGTTTTGCTGAGCAAAGCTCGGGCGGTTTCTGTAGCGCCCACGGAGTTATTAGGGTACAGGATTACTCCAGTTTTATTCAGCACATCAGGTTTCCAAAGAATCACTTAATTAAAAGCATTAGAAGCGCATGCATTTTTACTGGGTCTAATGAGAAAAAAAGTAGGGGGTTTAGGAGGCAGATCTGTAAAGCTGAGAGACCAGAGAGGGATGGTAGATGCTGAGTTTGGGGTGCCGATCCCGTTGCACTGTGGGGTTTGTTCCTGCCCCAGCTCGGGCGCTGTGGGGTTTGTTCCTGCCATGGCTCAGGCACTGTGGGGTTTGTTCCTGCCCCTGCTAACTCAATTTGCTTCTTAAACCTACCTGTCTGTTCAGTTGAGGAATCACAATTATAAATTGAGATTCAAACTGATGTGATTTTTATTCTATTGAGAAATCTTTAAAAAATGCTTTTGTGACAATAAGAAAGGGATGCCAAGCTGGAGTGACTGTACACCCAGCCTGTATGCACTGGCCTAAGAGTGCTGAGCAGAGCTTCTGCTCTTGTTCCAAACTGAGCTGTTCTGTGTCATCCCACAGCCCTGCAGAAAAGACTGTGACAGAAAAGCTGTGCTATTAAAAATACTTCACTACTTGTTACATCATTGAATATTTATTTTAAAAACATACTAAATATTAAAACACATTAAGAAGGTGATCTTTATCCCAATTAACCTGCTCCTCAGTTCCCAGGTGTCCTTGCCCTCTCTGATCCGTGCTTGTGACAGTCGTACATGGTGGGCAGTGTTGAACTGATGCAGAACTGTGTCTGTACAGGAGCTCTCTGGGCACAGTTCCAGACAGTTACCAGGTTTGACAGTCAGTGTTTGCTATTGCTTTGCAGAGCAGAAGTGCCTTAATTTTGCTTTCATTTAAATCCCCTGAACACAGAGAGAACCAATGCCAGCAAGTAATGCTAGAGCTAATTTCCCCCTTCTTCTCTCCTTTTGCCCAGTGACTGCAGACAATGCTGTGGATGTGTTCGGGCACTCACGTGCCTGTGGCTGCCTTTGATTAAAGCCCTTGCAAGGATGACCCCAGCCCGGCTGCAGCCTGTGTTCCCCACAGCCCTGCTGGTTCTGCCTCAGATGACGTGGACGTAGGTGACAGCGGTGTCAGTGCCCAGGGGGTTCCTCGCTGTGCACTTGTAGGCCCCGGAATGGGAGGGCCGGGGGTTCTGCAGGAGCAGAGTCCCCGTGGGGTGAAGCAGCTCGCCCCCAGAGCCCCGGCCCTGGCGAGCTGTGGAGAGGACGGAGCGGTCAGGTAACTCCCAGGTGATTTCTGGTTTTGGGACGCCCCGCACGGCGCAGTGCAGCTGAACCGCCGCCCCTGGCGTGGTGTGGATGGCCGGGGGGGGTCTGCCCACGATCCGTGGGGCGTAGGCCGTGACCACGACGGGGATGCTGAGGGAGGAGTCCCCGGCATCGTTGTGGGCCCTGCAGATGTAATTGCCTGTGTGGTGGGCCGAGGCTGCCCGAATGACCAAGGTGCCGTTCTCCAGCAGCAGGTACTGCCCGCCGGCCTGCGGCCGCTCCAGCACACGGCCCCCCGGCAGCGTCCAGCCCACCCTGGGCTTGGGGCTCCCCTCGGCCAGGCAGTGCAGCGACAGAGGCTCCCCGCTGACCCCCGTCACCAGCCCCGCGGGCCGGGTGAGGATGCTGGGCTTCTGGGCAACCTCCAGGACCATCAGCTTCTCGATGTAGCCAACCTGGTTCCGGGCAGCACAGCGGTAGCGCCCGGCGTGCTGTCTCTCAGGGTTATAGAGGGTCAAGGTCCCATTGCTTCCTGTGGAAAACTGGGACGTCCTGATGCTGCTGGAAAACCACGTGCCGTTGGGCAGCATCCAGCTGATATCCGGGGGAGGGTTTCCATCCACAGAACAGTTCAGTGTGATCGTCTTCCCAGGTTTTACTACTATTTTTTCATTGAAAGGGTTTTTGAACATTGGTCTGCGTAGCATTTCTGTGACTTCCAGCTGCACCACCAGCACAGTCTCTCCCCCGTCGTTGCGTGCCACACAGATAAAATCCGCCGTGTCTGAGGGCCTGATGTTCCGAATCTCAAGTGTCCCATTTTTGTGCACCACAATCCTGCTCCCGTAATATGGGGCTGTTAGGAAGATGTTATCAGGCATGATCCACGTAATCTGAGGAGGAGGTGTCCCTTCTGCCCGGCAGTCGATGTGTTTCTTCGAGTGCCTCACTGCCGTCACCTTCATGATCGTTCTGTTCCCGTGTAAACCATTGATGGTGGGGGGTTTAGCAGCCACGTCCAGCTTGTACAGTTTGGTGTCATCCCCACCAGGGTTCCGAGCCACACACAGGTACTCCCCAGCATCCGGCAGGCTGGCGTGGCTGATGGAGAGCGAGCCGTTGGCGTGCAGGGAGTGCCTGCCTGTGGACGAGGAGATCATCTCACTGGAAGGCAGCAGCCAGAATATCTGTGCCCTGGGCTCCCCAGCAGCCTCACAGTCCAGCAGGGCTGTGTCTCCAGCTGTCACGGTAACGTGTGTCTTGTAATTGTGCTTTATTTGAGGGGCTGCCACAACCACCGTGACATGGATCTTCATCTCATCCCTGCCCAGAGTGTTCTGGGCGTAGCACGTGTAGTCTCCTCCTTCTGCCACCCCAGCTTTGTTGAGGTACAGGGTCCCGTTGTCGAAGAGGACGTACCTGCGAGCCCTGTGCCCGCTGTCGTCCGCCAGCATCGCGTTGTTCACCACCGTCCCGTCCGGCAGGCCCCAGGATATTTCTGGTGTGGGCGACCCTGAGGCCTTGCAGTCCACTCTGAAATCCTTCCCGTACGGCACCAGCTTCTTGAACTGCTGTTTGTGGTCAATCTTGGCTGGTTTCATTGTGATGCTGACTTTCATCAGTATCAGATCGTCCCCAATTCTGTTTCTTGCCACGCACAGATAATCACCTGCATCCTTTTCTGTGACTGCCTCAATAGCCAGGGATCCATTGGGGTAGACACGGATCCGACTTCCCATTCTGTTGTGGGGAGAGAGAAAGGACAAGAATTACGGAAACAAGCGCTGGGGGCGAATACTGTGCCCTGGAAGGGACTGAAGGTGTTAGCAGCACGGTACAACACAGAAAGCTTTCCAAAGGCACTGTGCCCACGCGCCCTGCCCACCCAGTGTGTCCTCCCTGATGTCACTGTCACTTCTGGTGTTGTGTGGAAGTGAGCGGTGCTGACTCTGCTGGGAGCAGCCTGACTTGGGGCTCTCTCTCCTAAGGTGGAGGTGAAGTGTTACTGAGGGAGGGGGTGTGGGGAGACCCCAAAAGGTGGATGTGGCAGAGATGAAAGAAACCCCTCCCTGCTGAGCCCTGCTTCACAATCTGTTAAAAGTAACTTCTGCTCCTCTAAACTGACAGCAGTCAGCCAGTGCATGGTGACAGAGTTACCTTAATTCAGACAGGACTTGTACCTGTTTTGAAACCTCACCCCCTTATGGCAATTGTTAATAGGTCTGTTATTAGATACAGATGCTGTTAGAACAGATGTTTAACCACTGTTAAATGCTTAAAATTTGGTTTAGTTCACAGTGTTTTAGTGCTGTAATAGGCTTTTATGTGAGCACCAGAGGAGACAGCTTTCGAAGCTCCAAAGAGGAGAGAAAAAAGGGTCATACCTGTGCCACTGGTCCACAACAGCCTTGGAGGGCAACCTCCAGATTATCCTGGGCTGGGGCTCCCCACTTGCTGTACAGTTCAGGAGCAACCTCTCCCCGAAGTTCAGCCGGGTCAGTTCTCGAGAGGCGATGGCTATTCTCGGGAGGGTCTCTCTGCGCTGCACCTCGAGGCTGACCACCCTCCTGTCCGAGCCCGTGGAGCTGGTGGCGATGCACTCGTAGGTGCCGCTGTCGGCGGCGGCCAGGCTGCCCAGGAGCAGCGTGCCGTCGGAGAGCAGCAGCAGCCCCGGGTGTCCCCGCTGCAGAGGCTTCAGCTCCGCGCCGCCGGGCAGCACCCAGTGCACGGAGGGCTGCGGCTTCCCCTGCCCTGTGCACGGCAGCTTCAGGCTTTGCCCCTCCATTGCCGCCACGCTTTGTCTCTTCTCCTCCAGGATGGTGGGAGGGGCCGCCACCACCTGCAGCCTCACGGCCAGCGTGTCGGTGCCCGCGGGGTTCGTGGCCAGGCACGTGTAGAGGCCCCGGTCGTAGACGGTGACCGCCCGGATGAGCAGGGTGCCGTCCGGCTCCACGCGAGCCCTGTGGCCGCCCGCGGAGGGGCGCAGGAGCCGGGTGCCGTTCGCCAGGAGCCAGGAGATGCCGGGCGGGGGGCTGCCCTGGGCTCTGCACGGCAGGGCCACGCTGCTC
>WEZZ01006556.1:40781-59060 GCA_013400585.1 Chloropsis cyanopogon
CCCGGGCTCCCCGCAGCCCGACCGGCACCGCTCGCTGCGGGGCGCGGAGGGGAAAAGCGCCCGCCGCCGCCTCTCCGGGGATGCTGCGGGACCGGCACCGCCGCTGCCTCTGCGCCCCGCACGGGAACCCCGCACGGGAACCTGCACGGGAACCTGCACGGGAACCTGCACGGGAGCCCAGCATGGGAACCCAGCACGGGAATCCAGCACGGGAACCCAGCATGGGAACCCAGCATGCCCCAGCCCCACAGGGGGACCCCGCAACCCCCAGCCCGCCCTGCCGGGGCTCGGCTGCCTCGCACACAAGGAGCCTTGATACACTTCCACAGAGCCTTTGCTCTCCGGGGGCAGTTCGTGCGTGACCCCTCCCAAAACTGGCCGGAGACACTCTCAGTTGGGTTTGGGAGGACAAGTTTCCTCTTGTTGTAGACGGCGTCTGTCAGTGCTTCAGGCCCTTTTTCGGCTCAGAGGTGTCTGTGACAGCCACAAACTCCTCTGAGAGCACCTTTCTGCTGAAAGTGTGTCATTCTAGGACAAACCTCCTTCTGGGAGGAGCTCGACTGGAGATGTAAAGGCAATACAAAACTTTAAAGATAAGATAAAGCCTCAAATATATTTGTAAAGGTTCTAAAATTGTTCAGACGAGTTCAAAATCAAATGTGAGCTGTGGGAGTTCAGGAGGCTGGCAGGTGTGGGGTGTTCTGTGTGAGCCAGTCAAACTTCGCTGGTGGAATTGGCTGGCGGTGTTTGTTATCTCAGGGGTTGCCTCAGTGACACACGGGTGGTCTCACCTTGATTCAGCACGGGAGCTGGGGCTGAGAAACACTGGCCCACTCGTGGACTGGCACTTTGGGTCTCAGAGAAAAGAGCAACGCCTCAGCTGAGCCCTGCACTAAATCCTGAGGTGGCGTTTTTAGGTGCTACCCTAAGACCAGGGAAAATCCTGACAGCTCATGCTGAATTCTGTTCCCCTGAGTGCTGGGCAGGATGAGAAGGCTGTTGTTAGGTGTGTTTTCTGAAAAGAAAAACATCAATTGCTTTCTTTCAGTACATCAAATTTTTCCTTCTGGATGACTGAGGCTTCTGGAGTGATGCATTCCAATGCTGTGCTTCTGTGAGTTTAAACATGAGGTAAGAGACATTTTTTAATGATTTGTACCAGTCTCCATAATTTGTAGACATGGTAGACAAGGAACTGAAGCAACTTCTGAGAACGTTTTCCAAAATCACGTATCTGAAAATCTGCATTAAAATAAAAACAAATATTTTAAATGCACGTGGACCTTGCCAATATTTTAAGAACAGGGTTTTCATCTCAGGATGTGCTGTCTGTTGTCATTAAGCTGCAGCTCTCACTTCTGAGAGGCAGAGCATTAAATTACAAGAGATACAAAGTTCTCCCTCCGGAAGGTGGCTGAGGAACATGTGGAATATTTTATTATAATGTGGCTGGGATTTCCCGGGGTAGCCTTGCAGAGAGCACAATGGTTGTACAAACCCGTGCTGAGCTCGCTGCTTTGCTGGCAATTCTGGCCCATGTCTGACTTCAAGACATTGGTTTAGCTGGAATTCATTACCAGGGAGAATGAAGGGAGCTTTTTGTTAAGTGAAACTATGTTTTGGCAAGAAAGTGTGACTTAGTGTGAGCTCAGGAGTGCTGGGAAGAGGAAAGCTGAGTGATGGAAGTGTTTGTGAACTGGACCCACATAGCAAATTGTACCTATCAAAACTGGAGCGCAATTTCAGCTGACAGCAAATTGTACCTATCAAAACTGGAGCACAATCTCAGGTCATTTTTCAGCAGTTCCATTCCTTATGTACCTTTCTGTGGAATAACCTGGCTTTGTCCAAGCCGGGAGGGAAGGCAGAGCTGCTCCACAGCTCGTCCGTGTGGTTTGTGTGCTCCTGGGGGCACGTGCAGGTCACCGTGGGGAGGGCACCATGGGCAGGTGACAGTGGGGAGGTCACCATGGGCAGGTGACAGTGGGCAGGTGACAGTGGGGAGGGCACCATGGGCAGGTGACAGTGAGGAGGTCACCATGGGCAGGTGACAGTGGGGAGGTGACAGTGGGGAGGGCACCATGGGCAGGTGACAGTGAGGAGGTCACCATGGGCAGGTGACAGTGGGGAGGTGACTGTGGGCAGGTGACAGTGGGCAGGTCACCATGGGGAGGGCACCATGGGCAGGTTGGCAGGAGGCCTGCAGAGGAGTGCACCAATCCCTGCGGTGGCACGGGGCACAGCCTGGCTCTGCCGAGGCTCGGGCCAGGCTGTCAGGGTAACAGCCGTGCTCTGAAGCCCAGCTCTGAGATCCCTGTGCAGCAAACCCTGCTGAGAGCAGCCTGGTCTGTCACACAGCCCCGCCTGGCTCACGGTGGGCAGCGCCTGGCCCAGGAGCCGGGCACACCCAGAGCCCCCCTGCACACACCCTCACCCACCCTGCCCCAGCCTTCACGGGGATCCAGCTCTGCTCTGCTGTTTCTCTGTCTACTCTTTAAATGAGTGTTTGCTTTTTCTCCCTCCTCAGCATGAAAGGGTCAGTGGAAAAAGGCTTGAGCTTCAGGGAACGGAATCATAGAAAGCAAATGATGGATGGGAGGAATGATTCTTTTCTTCCTAAGAGATGGGAATAGCCTCACTTTTCAGGCAGGGACTCTGCATCTCTAGTGGGCAGCGTGTTCACTAGTCTGGTATTGTGATGCTGCTGGTCCCCCTGGGACAGCAGCAGAGCCCAGCCCAGGGAATCTGGGTGCAGCTCGTGCCCGTCCGGGGCTGTTGTGTGAGGCTCTGGATCTTCAGGGGATCTTCTGCTTCCTTCAAGAAAATTATGGTGGGGCAGAGCCACAGACCTGGGATGTTGACAGAAATAGTGGATGATCTCTTTATTTACAGGAGTCAATAGAAATTATGTTAAGGCAGAACACAGCTTTGGAGAACACCACCCTGATGTGTTCCATGCATCAGTGTCAGCAAAAGGGTCCTTTTCGCAATTCTAATCTTAATTAGGTGCCTGAATTATATATCTGGGTTCTGTTTGGTGATGTTTGGTTTCTAATTTGTTCTTCCCTTGCAGACACTGCCTGGTCCCTCCCTCATCCCACTGTTCCCTTGTGACACAGTCCCGGCTGTTTCCCAGGCCAGCACGGCAGGTGCCTCTGTTCCTGCAGCACAGCATTCCCACTCTGCCTCAGTTTATCCCTCCTCATGCTCTCTCTTCTCTCTACATTGTGCCAATTCTCCTTAAAGGCCCTTGCAAAATGTTTTCATGTTGTTCTTTTCCTCCACAGCTTCTCACTGGCCAAATTCTCTCAATGCCTCGGTGGGTTGCTGGATGCCTTGAAAAGGATGACATGACCCTCCGAGTGCCTTGTTGGGAATTTTCAACATAACACACTTAGGTACAGCTCTCCTGCGGCTCAAGGCCACAGTCAGACATTCTGGTTCCATTGTCACGAGCTGGACCAGCTCCCAGCAAAGCAGCAGCCCACTCTGGAAGCAGGGTCAGCGTTTGGAGCTGGTGGTGTGTGAGCAAACACTGCTTTGGGACAGTCAGACACTGCAGCGTGTGCTGAGCCCTGGGCAGCGAGGGCTGTGCTCCAGGAAACAAGGAGCACGTCAGAGGAATGTGTGCTGTACAGGGGGCTGGGCCATGGCTGCCTTCCTGTCCCATTCTGTCCCCTCCTGTCCCCTCCTGTCCCCTCCTGTCCCCTCCTGTCCCCTTCTATCCCTTCTGTCCCCTCTGTCCCCTCTTGTCCCCTCCTGTCCCCTTCTATGCCTTCCTGTCCCCTCCTGTCCCCTCTGTCCCCTCCTGTCCCCTCTATCCCTTCTGTCCCCTCTGTCCCCTCCTGTCCCCTCTGTCCCCTCTGTCCCCAGCAGTGCCCTGCAGCTCTGTGCTCCAGATTCCTCCTGTCCTCCCTGCGCTCCCTCGGCCGGCTGGGCTGGAGACAATCCATCTTCTGCTGGGTGGGACGGGCTCCTGCTGATGTCCACGCCAGGTGTGAAGGGCCAGGGGCCCCGGTGGCTGCTGCTTTTGAGCAGAGGTGACCCGGGCTCAGTAAATCACCGCGGTGTGGGCAGCACGGCAAGGGCTCCTGCTGGGGGCATCTCACCCCGGCATGGCCAGACCCCGCTGGGCTGAGAAAGGTCTGGGTTTTCCTGTCTGTGACACCTTTCCCTTGCCCAGGGCAGCTGTTAGAGGGGGGCATGAAGGAGGGGCTGTCTGTCACCCCAGTTTGGAGGAAAAGCCTGTTTGACACTCGCTGTGCCTGAGGAAGGTCTGCTCTCCTCATTACTGGGGCAGATCCCCAGCCGGGGTAATTCCATGTTTGATCTGCGATGACACGCTCCCCCAGTGGCTCCTGTGCTCTCAAGGAGATCTTTCATCTCCTGTCAGGCAGGGACAGGCACCTGCAAATCCACTCCAGGCACTCCTGCTAAAGCACTTCTGCGGGTGCAGGCTGGATGTTTTCAACACTCATCTTTAACATTAGCTGGAGTGGTTTTTTCATGGTTTGAATTGCAAAAGCAGCACTGAACCAGATTTTGGAGGTCTCTGTCTTGCTCTCCGGAGTTCTTTTGTGAGGGTGATTAATCAGGCATGCTCCTGTTTCTTGATGGCCACTATACATCATGGATTTACACCCATAGGATAAGGCAGCACGCCTACAAATCCATAGCCCCCATAACCTCTAGGTCTAATGCAGTAATTAAAGAAAAATGCTCTGCAGTTCATTAACAAGAACCTGAACATCTCCCAGCCAACTGAAAGCAAACCAAAAGCTTTGCTGCACAATTTTTGCTTGTCCTGGAATAACAATTTGTCATCTGCTGAAGATGGCCCTGCACACTGGTCTTTAATTCAGCTTTTAAATTGTTGAAAAAACAAACAGGAATCCCCAACAAAAAAACTAAGCAGCCCCCACCCTCACCCAAAGAAGCCAACAGATACCTCTGGGTGAGGGAGGAAGGCATGGCTGTTTGTTCCCAAGTTAGGGGTCAGAGTGTGACTATGAATTATGTTTTATTTCCCAGAGACATTGAATGAACCATTTCAAAGCAGAGTCCAGGTGTCAGCTGCAGCCTTTCCCCTGCCCATCTGATTGGGGCTGCTCTCAGTGTGTCAGCAGCTCTCATCAGCCAGGGAGCTGCTTTATTTTCAGGGAGCTGCTTTATTTTCAGGTGCCACAGGGTGAGGCACAGATGCCTCCTGCCAGGCACAAAACCCCTGGGACATTCAGGGCAGGCACAGGGTCAGGCCCTGTTTGGCTGGGGCAGGTGTTCTCTGTTGTGTCTCTTTTGGGGCTTGTGATTGAAAACCAGCAATAGAAGGGTGTGAGAAGCCTCATGAATGTAGGAATTACTGTGTGAGCCTTTAAAAGTCAAGGTCAAGACTAGAAAGTGAGAGCTCTTCTGGGCTGAGCTGTGGGGAAAAAGGAAGCCAAGGTGTCTGCTCTGCAGGTAAGGAAGCTGAATGCTGCCCTGGGCTCTTCGTGGTGCCAACACAGGGAGTGAGTGTTTTTTACCTGGTAAATGTAGTTTACTTGCTGAACTGGCCATGATGGGTCACAGGGAATTGGACCACACTCTCCTGAGTAAGGTTAACTTGCATTACAAGACTTTCCTGCTATAGCTATGCCAGCAGAAAGTAAATGTGTGGGTTCTGGGGCTGTGTGTGCTAAACGAAGCAATGTGGGTTGGTGGAGGACTGGCACTGAGAAGCTGATGAAGGCAGAGGGGATGGTCACTTGCTGGGCCCTTTTAAAACCTTTTGGATTCTAAGTGATGGAATAGCTTTTCTCTGGAATAGCATGTGAAGAATTTTTTGGGAGGAGAAGGCACGTGGAAGTGTGATACGGATTAAAAAGCGAAAAGTGGAGAGTTCAAACTTGTGATTTTCTCTTTTTTCCCCATTTGTACGCTCAGCAGAGTAGTTCTCCAGCACTTTCAAGTAGCTGAGAATATCTAATTAAAAATCCTTTAAAAATTGTAGCTCTCCTAATTGAAACAATGAGGTCATGGCTGGATAATGATCTCCCACGGTGTCTTCTGCTGCTTTAGTCTTTACAATATTTCCCTCTGGCTCCTTTAATGGCTCACAGGGACTGCCATGTGGCTTTTGGCTTTCCAAAGCTCTGGTAGTGGCTGTGTCTATGGCAAATTAAATGCTCATGAACAGCTCTCCTTTGAGCTGTGGATGTGGATGTGGATTTAAACCACACTGAAGCTGTGGTGTCACTTATTAGACTTAATAAGTTTATTTGTGTTATGGTTTGAAGTGGATCACCACAGGCAAAATCAAGATCTAGTCAAAAACCACTTCACAAACATCTGCAGCTGAGGTTTCTGAAGTCTGTGTTGGCTGAGTGTGCTCCAGCATTGACTAATGTTGTGCAGCTTCTTCCTCTGTGTTCTGCAAACTGCTTCTCCAGGTTGTGTTTAACCTCACACTCGTGCAGAGAAGTGTCTGAGCTGCCACACAGAGTAATGGGACCTGGAATTTCAAGAGTGGGTGGTTCTAAGTGTGATGCTAAAACGTCAGAAGGCTGCTGAGGCACGTGAGGAAGTTCAGTGTCACACGTGACAGGATTTGAGGGGCTCATGTCTGGAGAGGAGTGACCTGGGTGACGTGAGGGGCAGGCACAGGAGCAGCACTGCTGGACTGGAGTGACCACCAGTGCCACTCCCAGTAAAACCAGTAAAGGTGCTGGCTACTGGCCTGGGCTACTGCCTTACTGGTGACAAGGAAAGGGGAAATTTTGAACCAATTATATCACTAAAGGTATTTCTGGAACATTTTGGGCTTTATCTTGGTGTGGTAGCTCTAAGCTATGGATGTATTGAGAATGGCACAGATCCAGGTCCCCTGGGTTCCTACAAACTTGTTTTTATCAGTGAATTCCCCTCCAATTCCAGGAAACCAGAGTCCAATCTGCCACACCAAAGAAGTTTATGGTGTGACAGATAAATGTGATAAATTTATCTTTATTTACCTGGGCAATGCCTTTTGGTGCTGGCCACGGCACTGCCAGGTGTGGAGCAGGGCCTTGCCTGGCACGGGGCTGGCAGCTCTGCCCTGCCCTGGGATCTGGCTCCGTGTGTGGAGCCCCGTGTTTGCTGGGATGAGGGGGAATGGGGCAGGAAATGCCAGCCCTGCCCAGCCCTGCTGACCCTCAGCTGGGTGGATGGGGCTGGGTGAAACAAAGCTTCCTGTCAGGGGTAGTGTAAAGCAAGGAGGGGCTGGTGAGGGGCAGAGCATTTCCTTTCTGTTCCCTGGGGCACTGCTCCCTTGTTCCATTTGCTCTGGAGCGTGTTTCAGACTGCTCTCTGTGTTGGTTTGTGTCGGAGCTGCCGGCTGGATCGAATGTCCTTTCCATTACTGCAGTAAACTCTCCAGGGAGGAATGCTGCAAACTATTCCAGAGCACCATTTTCTTCCATGAAAGCCTCCTATGGAACATCCAGCTGCTGTGCTGGAAGTCAAGAAACCTGATGCTTTTGTACATATCAAAATACAATGAACCTCCATTTATTGCCCTACATCTTACTCTGTTTTCTCGCCTCCCTGTTGCTGCTGGCATAACTCTTCGTGCAAATTCCATCATTTTGGGGGCACGGGGAGGGGGCAGTGTGCTGGGACAGACCCTGGTGCCAGGCTGGGGGAGCACTGAGCCCTCTGCTCCTCACCTCAGCCCCTGCCTGGCGTTCCCGGGGGCAGGAGGTGCTGCGGGGTCCCCTGGGACACCTGGGCAAGCAGGGATCCTCGCTCTGGGGCTTGGGATCCCTTGCATCCAGCCCAGCATGATCTGGTTTTATTTATGCTGCGAGGGATGTGGGATAGAGAGCACTTGGAAGCAACTCGACAGCCACTAAAATAAATGTTCTTTTCTGTTTATTCCTTGGCTTGCATCCGGAAATTAAATGTGCTGCATTAGGAATCTCAGACTTTGACTGTCTTACCGAGTCTTTAATTGAATACAGGTCAAACCCAAAAGCATGACTGACTTCTGTTGCTGCACTAGGAGTGAGCACTGATTTTAGGGGGGCTGTGGGTACTGCACATTGCTGCTGTAGGTACAATGCATCACTGCTGCACAGAAACCCTTCCCTTTGATCAGGACATGGCAATGGCTCTGGTTTTGAGTGCTTGAATCTCGCAACAGGAAATAGATCAGTAAAAACTTTAATGCTGGTCTTGGGTAGAACTACAGCAAGTTGTGAATGCAGGCTGAGAGCTTTCTGTTTAAAGCTGGTAAGTCTCTGCTAAAAACTGGTAAATTTTCCACAACAGTCAGCTTAATGCTGCATTTTTTACATAAAGAAAATTGTTGAATCAAGCTGAAAGGAATGTGTTCTTAATTCTTTCACAGTAATTGAGCCACACGTTCAGCAGCTCTGTTCTTATTTCTACAACATTTGCCTCAATTTCCTGTTTTCCAGCATTTTTTGAGTTGAAGAGAAAATGTCTTTTTTCCTCAAAGCTGTCTCAGGGCCGAAGGTACTTGTCAATGTGTGCAGAAATGATTTCCCAAGGAAGCTGAGCTCTAAAAGGGGCTGGCACCTGGGCTGGTGCTGTGAGCTGGAGCCCTGTGGCCAGAGGCTGCTCTAGCTCGAAGTCCAGCTGGTTTGCCCTGCTGAATTGTCCCTGCCAGCCCTGAGCCAGCGGGGACTTGTGCAATTAAACAGCTTTTAAACCTCTGCCAGCATGTTAATAAAGCCTTGTTTATGTGCAGAGCGCTTGGAAAACAACTCTAAACACTGGATTTATTTGCAGAAAATGTACTTAATTACAGAAGATTTTCATCTGAATTTGCAAACATGGTGCACATTTCTGCTTTGTTTCATTGCAGAGAATCAGGCACTGGTTACCTGTTGGGAGGGGTGAGGGGGTGGCTCTAAAGCAGCTCAGGGCACCGCTGGGGCATCTGATGGCAGCAGCCTCAAAGCAGTTCTGACCTTTCTTCCTCTTCAGGCAGAGGCTGTGCCCCTCACAGCAGCTGAGGAAGGGAGGTTTCCCAGTCAGTGTTTATGGATGGAAGAGCCCAAAGCTGTACCTGGGCAAAATTATTGGTTTTCCAGCACCAGAACGAAATGTCTTTGCTTTTCTAGAAAAGGACTTTCAGAATTCCCTTTTCACTCTAAGAATGAAAAAGGACAGCTTGGCTTCTTTCCTTTTCTAAAAGGCTCAGCTCATTTCTGAATCCTTCCTGGAAAAACATTTTCTGATGTTGAAATTAGCCAAGACCAGAGACGCTGCCTGGGAGTACTTAGCTGTAAATTCACATGCTCTTGGCCTCTGGTTTGCTTTATCTCCTGTGTGTTTAGCAGAAAGCCTTTGGCTTTGTTCTGGTTTTGCTGACAATGCGAGCTCCAAAGTGACTTCCCCAAAAGCGTGTTACAGTCCTGAGATTAACATCGTGTGTGTTGGGCAGAACTGGCACCTTCTGTGCCCCCAGTCATGGGATGGCATGGTGTGTCAGTGAAAATAACATTTTATTCCACTTTAGTCCTTGTGTCAGTCCCACAGCAGTACCAAGTGTCTGTGAGATTCCCGCTGGGAGCTGCAATTCCTGCAGCCTGGGCCCCGGGGCAGGAGCAGTGAGGGGTCAGGGACGAGGTGGGAGGGTCAGGGACGAGGTGGGACATTGGGGACAAGGTGGGACATCGGGGACAAGGTGGGGAGCTGCTGCAGACCCCAGCCCTTGGAGGGCTCCTGCTGCTGGCTCAGCCCTGGGGTGGCAGGGGCTCCCTTCTGCCCACGGCTGCTGTCCCGTGTCCGTGTGTGCTCGCGGGGCTGGGTGTTTGCACATCCCACCAGAGCCTTACCAGGAGCATCCCTGGGCTCCTGGTGCTGCTTTCCAAGCAGTGGGAAAACGTCTCTGGGGGGGAGGTGGATGGAGCACTGGGAGTGCTGGAGATCCAGGCTGTGCCAGGCTGTGCCAGGCTGTGCCAGGCTGTGCCAGGCTCTGAGCCCGGGCTGCCTCCCTGACAGGCAGGTTCCAATGAGCTGCTCTGACCCAGGGGCTGCACTCTGCTCCCTCTGTCCATCTCTGCTCTTAAAAGAATAAGAAACATCTGGCAGAGAGGCCACGTAGCTGAAACCTTTCAAGTGCAGATGCTTGGGAGAGTTGTGTACAAATATACAAATATGGAGCTTGAGTTTGCTTTGTTGTTGGAACCTCTGACCCTTCCCCTGTGCTGAGCCTCTGCTCTACCTGGCATTCTGCTGTGGATGGTCTCTGGCTTTTCCCTTTCCCCTGGCAATGCTGGTTCAAGTATAAACCAAGCTAAGAGCGCCACAGGCCTTGCTCTGCTCCTGCTGGCAAGTTGTCCCCTGTGACTACGTGTAGAAAATACCTGGTTGGCTGTGTATGAGCTGGATTTAATTTCTAGGTCGTGGTAAGCAGGGATGAGGGGCCAAATTCTGATCCAGTGATGACATGGGTAAACTCCCACTGATTTCCAAAGACTGAATTGGCTGTAGAGGGCTGAGTTTTGCAAATCCAAGTGCCTCTGACAAACACATTTGGCTCACTTTCTGCCAGCACTCCATTATTGTTTCCCCAGTTCAGATGTTTATGTGAGTGCTTGCTGGCTTGAGAGGCTGAATGTGTCTGGATATATCTGAGGGGATAAATGAAACTAAACATATCCAGCAAATGCCATCAGCACTGCTCAGCTGGAGGAGCCCTACAGAGCTCTTGTACCCTTGTCTCACAGCTCTGCTCCTCTGCCTTCTCCTGGCTGGGAGGATGCAGGTTTATTGCAGGGGTTCCACAGCTGCCACCTCCCAGAGCTGCGCTCAGGGTTACCCCCACTGGCCTGGTGTCCCAGGTGAGCCTGAAATGGCAACCAGGTTGTTGTAATGGCACCAAAATTTATGGTGGGCAGAAATGCTCAGAGACAAACCCCTCTTATGTCATATGGATAAATTATTTTTTTTGAAGCATGAGAAATACTGATATTAGTGGCACACATCTGTAATGAGCAGTGTAAAACAAATTTGGGGCCAGAACCTTTCCTGCAGGTCCTGCATTTCAGTACTGAGCCTGTGTGATTTGTTTATCCTGATTCTGAGATAAGCAACTGTTGTGGTTTAAGCCCCAGCCAAAACCAGCACAGCAGTGTGTGTGGGACAGCTTTTACAACTTCATTCCATGTATTAAAAAGACAATAAAGTTTATCTATATGGCTATGAGAGGAGCAGTCACCTCAGGGAAATGTGCTTTCAGCAGCAGCAGCGTAGGAGTGACACATGGTGGGAGAACATAAAACCAAGCTTGAGCACCTTCCCTGGAGCAGGGTGCTCAGGGAGCTGCATGGATGTGCAAAGTTCTGGCACTGTGTGTCACTGCCAGAGCAGCCTCTGCGGTGGGGCACGGCTGAGAGGGGTTTGCACCCAGAGCTGCACCTTCAGATCGTGTGCTCAGCAGCTCTGGTGCTGCAGAGAGGGAGAGTTTTACCTTCATTTGTTATACCTTCATTCATTACCTTCATTACAGAGGGGATGTTCAGCCTTCATTGCCTTTCTGGCCTGGCTGGGCAGGGGATGTGGAGATTTTCTGTCCTTCTGGACGTACACGCTGTTCTTTGCTATTTTTCTATTCACCAGTGTTATGAGCTGTAATTTTGTGTTAAAACCAGAACACTGCATGGAAAGAGCAGTCAGCAGGGAGTCGAGGAATGCTGGATGTAACATGCTTTCACAGTTGTTGAGCCATTGCACTGAGCAGTTTGACTCATTGGTGCTTCCTCCTCTCTACTTCCTTGGACACCAAATGCTACCCTGGTTTTTCTTTGTAGTTTTCTGGGGTTTTTTTTGCTGCAGTTCCTTCCTGTGGTCACTGCCACATATGCAGCATTCTGGGAATGCCAGGGAGCATCGGGTGCCCTTTGTGTGGGCATCTCCTGGGGCTCTGTCCAGCCCCACTGCCCTCTCCTTGCCCTCCAGAGGTGAAGCCCAGAATATCCCAGGCAGTTTTTCCTTCCTGAGCTGGTGGGGGTGGTTGGAAGGAGGGAGCCTTTTCCACCTGCAACAACAGGCTGTGTTTGAATTGTTCACAGGTGTCATTAGGAGGCTGTGATACATTTCCAGGTGTAGCTTTTGAAATGATTTTATTTCCAGACCAAGACAAGCCAGAGAGCCTGAATAACATGTCTAGCTCATGGGCTCACTCCCAGAGAGAGTGATTTCCTTGGCTGGGACAGCTGACTGGGATCCAGCTCTCATTTCTGACTTCTGAGGTCTGACAGAGGGAAGTGCTGACCTTGCTGAGGCGTCCCACAGGTGTGGGGAAGGGTCAGAGCCCCAGGGCTCTCCGTGGGACCAGCTGAGACCACGGTCCCTCCCTGCAGGAGCCAGGCTGGCTCCCTGCCTGTGGGAGCTGTGGCTCCTGTCCCAGAGGAGCCACCCCTGCCCAGGTCCCCTCCTGGGCACTGGGAGGCTGCCGTGGGTGGGGAATTCTGCCACGTTTGCCCTGAGCCTGAGCAGCCAGTCCCCTCCTGCAGTGTCAGCGCTGGCTTGTGAGCACCTCTGGAGAAACTGGCTCCGGGAGCGAAAGCCAGAGTTTGTTTTTAGCCAGAAAGAATGCAGCCCATGGAAAAACCATAAAAGTTTCTGGTTGTGGCAGGGTTTCAGCTGGGCTGACAGTGAAAGTTCCTGCTTGGAGCAGGATTACAGCAGGAATGAAATTTCTCAGGAACTCAGAGTTTCCACTCAAATACCGACATTGATAATTTTATATTTGCCTCTTTGTGGTTTGAAGTCAGCCTCCTCCTGAAGTTGGCTTTTCTGTTTTGTAGACGCTAAATCTCCTGTAATGCATTTTATAATTTTAAAAATATCATTTTTTGTTGTAAAATTGTCCCCCCTCCTTGTGTCCTGCTGCCTGGGTGGGCGTGCAGCTCCTGCTCCAGCAGCACCCAGGGGATAGCTGCATGTATGGCTCAGTTAAATGCCACAAGAAGGGTGCCGAGGCCACCAGGCTGGGGCAAGAAACACCGGTTGCTGATTGCTGGGATTGTAAAAAGCAGGGGCTGTGGTGTTTAACCTGACACCATTCACATTCTGAGGCTGTTTCTATGAAGTTTTGGTCAACCCTTTTGGCCAGTCCTTGGTCAAATCCCAGCAGAAATCTCAGTCCTGTTAATATTCCAATTGTTTTCCTCGGCTCTGTTGGTTATTGGCAAAGGCTATGGATTCTCTTGCAGCTTTTTAATGGTTTTACACATGAGAAAATGATGGGATGCACTTTCCAAAGTGCTTTTGTGAGGGATGGGGCCACAGAGGGAGACCTGCCAGGGAATCTGGAGGCAGCAGCAGTCAGGTTTGCCTTTGTCCTCGGACTGTGCAAAGCCATGAGTCACTTTCCTTCCCTGCCCTCACCTTCCCACAGGCAAAACATGGTCTTGGAGCTGATTTAATATTTGGAGAAGTGGTTTGAGAGCTATTTGCTTAGCTTGCACTATTATTATTAAAGACAGAAATGGGTTTTTGAAGGTTTTAGTGCATTATAATTGTAGATGGTTTTCACTTCAAATCACCCAGTGGGAGCACTGGGACTTGCTCTGCAAAATGGGGAAACCTGAGCTGCAGCAGTGAGGAGCCTCAGGGACGTGGTTGTTTCATTGCAAACCCGCTGCAGTTGCAGTTCAGAATCACAGAATCACTGAGGCTGGAAAATAACTCCAGGATCATAAAGTGCAACCTTTGCCCAGTCCCCACCTTGTCACCCAGCCCCGAGCACTCAGTGCCACATCCAGTCTTTCCTTGGACACCTCCAGGCAGGGAGACTCCACCATGGGCAGCCCCTGCCAGTGTTTAACAGCCCACGCAGTGAAGAAATTCTCCCTGATGTCCAACCTGAACCACTCCAGCACAGCCTGAGGCCATTGCCCCGTGTCCTGTCACTTGTTGCCTGGGAGAAGAAGCTGGTCCCCACCTGGCCACAACCTCCTGTCAGGTGGAAATATCAGCTGCAGCTCGAGAATCAGCTCAGTCTTCTGCTGGAGACCGAGCAGGGTCCTGCAGCAGCACGGCAGGTGCTTTAGAGCTCAATAAAAGTCTAATGCAATGAACCTTCAGTTAATAAATGCTAACTATCAGTTGTTGCAAATTCATGTTCTTGATGCTTATTAGAAATATTTGACATTGCAACACTTCTCAGAATTCTTGTGAGGCCAAACCCTGTGTGTCCATTCTAAGAACTCGCTGAGAGTGAAGAACAAACTGCATTGAACACAGATGTTGCTCACTTGTTCCTGGTATGGAGAGAGGGTTTGGACAGGACTCTGCTTGCACAGAAAGGTTTTCCCCCTCACAGTGCATCTACTGAAGTCATAGATTTTCTGCTTTGCTTTTAAACAGTATCAATTTTAGCATCAACCAAATACTTTCTGCAATATTTTCTTCTAGTTCTGTACTAGTTCTACTAGTAGAACTACTAGTTCTGTAACTTGGGTGGGTTGAAAGATGGAGGTACTGTACATGGTCCTGGCTTGAATCCTCATTCTTAGGCCTTACCTGGTGAGATTATTGCAGCAGGGATTTCTGTTGGCTCAGCTCTGAGCAGTCAGAGGTGACCCACGATCCCAAATGCTTTGCAGGGCGGTTTGAGAAAACACGTTGGTGGTATCTGGTGTGACCAGGGACATCCAGCTCTCCTGAGGAGCTGTTCAGCAGTGTCCCCTGGTGTGCCTGTGCTCCCTGCATGGCCCATGCTGGTGGGTGAGGGCAGCTGGCTGGTTTGAGCAGCCAGGGCTCTCTGGGGACTGCAGCTCATCCCAAACTCTCTGGCCTGGAGCTCCCTGGATTCCCAGGGCTCCTCAGCTCCAGCCTGGCCACAGATGCTGGGAGGACATTGGCTCAGGGTGTCTGGGTCTGGCTGAGAATGGGTGACAGAAGCAGGAGCAGGGGGAGAAAATGTGTCCCCAGATGAGGATATTGGGAGTTCAAGTTTTCAGTTCTGTGTTTGATTTTAGCCAAATGACTGATTTTGTTACACATTGAGAGAATGAAAGCTAGAATGTTAGTGTGAGGCTGCCTTTAAAAATGCATTTACTGAGAACTAGCCTTTCACTCTGATCTTTGTGGAAGCGAGATGAAACCTGCAGGTTTGCCAGGTCTGAGTGCACTGCACATGTGAGATGCCCTGGGCACGTGGCCACTGCTCGAGTTCTGCTGTTTTGAGTGTAACTCTTCCTGCAGGGTGGCAGCAGCCAGCAGGACACAGCTCCACAGCGCAGAGGAGCTGCTGAGCCAGCCCCACGGGCAGGGAACAGCCCAGGGTCCCTCAGGGCACTTCCAGGGTTGCACGATGGCAGTGCCACTCTGAGTGCTGTCACAGAATGGACCTTCTGCTGGCGCAGATGGCACCTGTGTTTCTCCAGAGCACTAAGATCTTCCAGAGATCAGCCAGGTGATTTTGTACCCCATTGAGCTGTGTAACTTACCCTGGCTGAGCCCCCACTTTTCCAGTGGGAGCAGGAACAGTTTAAATCCATCTTTGGGGCACTGCTGCAGGGCTGGCCTCAGGGGATGGGTACCTGGTAGCACAAGGGTTTTAGCTTGACCTTCTCACAAATACACAGGCCAAGTATCCCTGGCACTTTGGCCAAACCTCCTCTTGCATAAAGAAACATCCCTGGGGTCTTTTGTGTTGGTGTTTCCAGCAGCTGGGGAGAATTACTCCTGGTTGTTTCCCTCTCCTATACACAAAAGGAGCAAATTAACAAAGTCAAGATTTTCTGCTTACAAAATGAAAGAAAAAACATTGTGGAAATGAGGTCTGGGCAGCAGTTGGGTCTTTGTTTTGTGCAGCAGGACCCGCTTATGCAAGGGAGAGCCTTTGGCAGGGCCCTGCAGGGAGGGGGGCGTGGGGCGGCTTTGGGGAGAGCAGGGTAAGAGAGATCTGTGCAGGGGAAAACATGGATACACCTGAGGGGTACAGAGTGTCCAGGAGCCCACCCTTCCCCTAGGACACTGTGCTCATTCAGCACGAGTCATGGCACTATCTCCTGGCCAACGGAGGTCCCAGCACTGCTGCATATTTGGTTTATTAAACTTTAGATCCAGTGTAGGTGGTTTCTTTCTGCTGGTCCTGTTCCTGTGGCTTTGTCTGCTTAGCAGCAATACCAGAGCCTTCCCAGCACCTGGGAATCCCCGTCCTTGCTTTCCTTTTTTCCCAGTTTTGGAGAGAGGAGCAGTGAGAGCCAGCGTGCAGCATGGGCCGCCTTGCCCAGCAGGGCTGGAGAGGAGCGGGGCTGCCCCCAGCACTGGGGGTGCCCTGGCAGCACGGGCTGTGCCCCTGAGCAGCCCCCCACACAACAGCCCCATCCCAGGGCTGCTCTCGCAGGCTGGACAGCCCCTGGGATCCGTGTGAGCCAGGAGCTGCCCTCCCTCATCTGTAGCCTTTGCTGTCAGAGCAAACCTGCACTCACTGCCCTGGCCTCAGGCACAGCCGGGGATGGCGGGGCTGCCCTGGGGCAGGGGGGCTGAACTGCTCCCCTGCAGCTCAGATGGAGCCCTGTATAATCTTATATATACTCTTCAAAAACATCCCAAAGTGCTCATCTGGTGAGATAAACAGCAAAAGTAACAAAATCCTGGGCTTCACCATGCATTTTTCTCATTTGCTGTTGCAATTCCATTTCAGAGCTCTGTTGCTTCAGCAGCAGCTTTATCCCCCGAGGCCGTGGCAGCTCAGCTGGAGAAGCTGGGAATCTCTGCTTTGGATAAGGTCCCTCCTGTTCCTCATCCTTGGCATGCCTGGTGACGCTGCAATTCCAAAGTGCCACTGATTTCAGAATTCAGCCTTCAGCATGTGCTCCTGCTTGTGCACATATGTGCATCCACAAAGCCAGAGACATGCTTGAGTAAACAAATCCAGCCCCCCTCTGGCTGCAAACATTTCCCAAATGCTCTTTCCTGTTCGTGGTCTTTCAGGTGGTCATTCCCCTTCCCAAGTGACTGCCTTGGGCTTCAATTTTATCAACTATTTTTTAAAATTTACTGCTTTAACTATGTGTAAGGTTTCTGCTGATTGTCCCTCGGCTTCTTTCTCTGTCTTATCTGTTCCCCCAGGATGGCAAATCTAACTCCAGCAAGCTGCTGCTGCATCCAGAATTCAGGAATCGTGCTTAATTTTTGTAAAAATGGGAAACTGTATGAGAACTAGAACTAGATGGACATTGAGAAGCTGGCAGTGGGAGGTGTGAGCTAGACGAAATCCTTGTTATAAGTTTGGGTTTCTTAAATTAGTTTGAATCACAAACTTTAATGTGGAAGAGATGATCAGTGGAGGTGGTTGGGAGTGTGTTCAGATCCTGGTGCTCAGTGAGGGGATTTCTGTCCCAGCCTGCCTCCAAAGCAGGTGCTGTGCTGGTTCAGAGCGAGATGCTCTGGCACACACAGGGAGCAGCTCTGAGCCTGTTGCTTCACTTGGAATAGAGAAACAGAAAAGCAAAAGTGTTGCTGCCTTCCTGCCAAACAGTAAAAAGTTGCATGCTTAAAAACAAGATTTCTGTTTGAAAGCATCAAAGCAAACCACTGACTTATTTGAAAACCCCTGTTATCTTATCCTGACAATAATGTTCATTTTCGACAGAGTTGGAAGATATTTAATTGGCCACTTTAATGCCTTTGTGAACACAGTATGTTTCTGGAGCTGCTGCTTTGTCCTGTGTTCAGGAATACTGCATGTGCTATACTTCTGCTTACTAAAGTTTCAGAGAATTGCTTTTTTCAGTTCAGGGTATGAACGTACTGTCAAATAAGACATTTGTTTCCATTTATACAACTTGCAATTTGGTAATAAGCAACAGACGAAAAAGCAGTACCCAGATTCTCTTGTATAAAATTTCTTGTGCATGCCATCCCTTCATTCCACAGAAAGAGGCCAGTTTTCAGCCCTGTGAGTAGCATTACAAAGTACAGATGCTAATAAAGGAGAAAGAAAGTGGAAATAACTGAAGCTTAGTGAAGTGCTATGAAATCTAGCTCTGGCTTCTGAATATGACCCCAAAAGCTGTTCCTGGACTCCAGGGGTATTTCCAGCCCCGTGCTGCTCTGGCTGTGCTGCCCAGCCAGCAGGTGTCCATCAGAGGCATCGAAGGGCAAAGTCATTTTCGCTTTTTACTACAAGGTCGCAACTTAATCGTCTGCAGGCAAACGTGGGCAGCATTCAGTGGCTGCGGTGCTGTGCTGAGTGCCTTTTACCCCTGCTGGAGCCCCCGGTGCCGGGCACAGCCCGTGCCTGCCCGCCGGGAGGGCAGCACCGCCTGGGCC
>WEZZ01006556.1:59285-82726 GCA_013400585.1 Chloropsis cyanopogon
GTGTCGGTACACCCGTGCCAGCCCCGGCGGTGTCGGCACACCCGCGCCAGCCCCGGCGGTGTCGGTACACCCGTGCCGCTCCTGCTGGAGTTTCTGCCCCGGTCCCGGGGCTGTGCCGGTATTCCCCACCCCTCTCCCACCGCCCTGTGTCCATCCCTCACCCCGCAGGGCCACCACGGGCTGGCTGTCCCCAGCCTGTCCCCTNCGGGCACACCACCCGTGCCAGCCCAGCCCCGGCAGTGTCGGTACACCCGTGCCAGCCCCGGCGGTGCGGGCACACCACCCGTGCCAGCCCAGCCCCGGCGGTGTCGGTACACCCGTGCCGCTCCTGCTGGAGTTTCTGCCCCGGTCCCGGGGCTGTGCCGGTATTCCCCACCCCTCTCCCACCGCCCTGTGTCCATCCCTCACCCCGCAGGGCCACCACGGGCTGGCTGTCCCCAGCCTGTCCCCTCTGTCCCAGCGGGGGGGGCTGTGGCTGCCCTGACCCCGTCACCCGTGGGGTGCCCAGGGCAGGCACTGCCCGGACACGGGGCCGGGGCCCTGCCAGCCTCGGGGCAGCTTGGGGCAGCTGTCACTGCACACCCCGGAGGACACGGGACCCCTCTCAGTGGCTGTACAAAACCTCCGCTGCCATCGCGGGGCCAAGCGCTGTCTGTGACACAGCAGGGCCACCCCGGCAGCCCGGGGGTGCCACCGCTGCCAGGGGCACCCCTCGGCTCAGCCAGGGCCGCGGCGGGGACGGGCCTGCTCACGGGGTGGGGCAGGACACCTGACCCTCAGGGCAGCCTCAGATTGCACACTGGGAGATAATGCCCACAGGCTGCCCGGGGCACTGCTGGAGTCCCAGCCCCTGAGGGGTTTAGGAGCCGTGGGGATGTGGCACTTGGGGACATGGATTGTGGTGGCCTGGGCAGTGCTGGGGGGATGGCTGGACTCGATGGCCTTGGGGAGATTTTCCAGCCTGAACGGGTCAGTGACTGGCAGACAAAGCTTGTGACGCTGTGAGGGTGCAGAGAGTGGGAGTGCAGGGCTGGAACGGGGTGACCAGGGACTGCTGTTATGGGCAGATGTAGGGCTGTAAGCCTGGATGGCTGTTATAAACAAGGTGTAGGGTTATAAACTCAGGCATTTCTCCTTTCCAAACCACAGTCTGAGAGCTCAGTCTGATGTTGCAACATTCTTTTTTCGCTGGGCTGACATACTGAGTCGGCAGGTCAGTGCCTGACAGCCCCTGCCACTCTGTCCACAGCTGAGCAATGTGCAGTGACAGGCAATCCTGGCTCTGACTGTCCTTGTCATGGAGCATGTGGATGCAGGGAATGCTGGCTCTCAGCAGGGTGACATGCTGGCTGCTCTTCTTCCCATCACAGTTTTAACCCTGGCTTTAGTCTGCTTAACTTTGCACTCATTTTTTCTGAAATATCTCTTGCACTACATGAAAATGCAGAGGGTGGGGAGCAGGGCATGCTGCAGGCTCTTGGTACACTGCAGGAAAAGCAGCAAGATGAGGTTTCATCCTTATATAACTACAGAATGGTTTGGGCTGGGGGGTGTCCTAAAGTCATCTCATTCCACCCACACGCCATGGGCAGGGACAGCCTCCACTAGACCAGGTGCTCCAAGATCCATCCAGCCTTATTAATGAAATAAATAGGGAGGGAAAAGACTAAACCAAAGGTTTGTTTGCTCTAGAAAGCTGTGGGTGGTGGGGGAGCAGGTGATGCACAGCAAACCAGCAGCGCTGGGGGCTGCTGTGGGCTCTGGAGAGCGTTGGCAGTGCAGGGCCTGGTGCTGGGGTGAGGCAGGGAGGGTCATCACTGCAGGGGATGGATTTGGGTTTTAACATCCACGTGTTTTGTTTGGCACCACATCCCCTGTCTGAGAGAGGTCTTGTGCAGTCCCAGCTGGTCCCTTTGGCTGAAAGGGCTCTAATAAAATTGGCATGTGGGCATTTCCATGTTGCAGCTGATGCTGTACGGTTCCTTTGGGTAAATCAGTTTATGGTTTCCTTTATCTGGGGCTGCTGTGGGCTCAGGGAGGTTGCTGGGTGGTTCACTGGAGGGCAGGGGAGTGGCTCTGGCACGAGATGAGACGTTGGTCTTTCAAGGTTAATACTGAGCTCCCGCCCTAAGCCAGGGTGACCTCAGGGCAGGAGCAGAGCAGAGCAGAGCCCAGGCTGTCGCTGCACGGCCACGCTTCAGTCTGGAGACCAGCATGGAAGGAGAGTGGGACACCTTCCTTAAGTGCAGCAAAATATAGCACCCGTTTTGTAGTGGTTCCAGGTCTGGCCTCATCTTCCTCTGTGCTGCTTGCCCGTGCCAGAGCTGTCCTGGGAGCTCCTGGTGCTCCTGGGGAGGGACAGGGCAGGAGAGGGCTTTGTCCTGCACTGCCCACCACTCAGCTGTGCCTTATCTTCCCGTGGCACCTGAAATCTGGCTTCTCCACCTGCCTTTTACCTCTGATAAAAGACCTGAGCTGTGCAAAAGAGGCGATGGGTTGGCTGCTCTGTGCCCAACCCTGCATACACGTGTCACTGTGCAGGGACCCAGGGCCAGGCCACCCTCACCTGTGTCACAGCGGCTCACCCGTCCCCTACCCAGCACCTGGCACTGCTCCAGGGCAGGTGGAGGGGCCATGGAGCTGTGCTCTCTCCTGGTTTGCTTGGAGCAGGGTCAGGAACGTTGGGCTTTCACCGGCTGCTGTGCTGCAGGACTGAGGAGAGAGAGCACAGATGGATTTTAAAAATACTGGAATAGTTTGGAGGTGCCCAGAACTTGAAGAAATGTCTGAAAGTTTGACCAAGGGCCGATCTTCATCTGTGTTTGTGCAGGTGGCACACGGTCCAGCTTTCAGCCTTCTGTGAAGTTCCCTGCCCTGCTCCTCCAAGGATGCTCCACCGCGCGGGCTGCTCAGCCCGAGAGAGCACGAGGCTGTGCTGATCTGCTCTTGGTAGCACTTTAGCCAAAGAAATCACCTGAACTGTAAACTGGAAAGATAAAACCACGGGGTCCCAGGCTCTGCTTGAGTTTCTGCCTTGCAGAGCGGCAGCTCAGTGCCCCGGGACACCCGACACGGCTGCCGGCACCCGGGTGTCACCGTGCGGGACCCGGGTGTCACCGTGCGGGGCCCGGGTGTCACCGTGTGGGGCCCGGGTGTCACCGTGCGGGAGCCAGGTGTCACCGTGCGGGGCCCGGGTGTCAGCAGCGGCACCCACCGCCGCTCCCCAGTCCCTGCCGCCTGTCCCCGGCGGCGGACGGCAGGGCAGGGCAGCGGGGCTCGGTGCGAGGCTCGGTGCGGAGTTCAGTGCGGAGTTCGGTGCGGGGCTCGGTGCGGAGTTCAGTGCGGGGCTGGCCCGCTCGGCTGCTCCCGGCTGCTGGGCAAACGTGTTGTTTTGGAAGCTGCGCAGTGGAGTAACCTCTGCCCCGGGTGATAGGACAAGAAATCACCTCCTGGCCGGGACCCAAGCAAAGCACGGGATTAACTTTGCCCTGCGCTGGCTGCTCGGGAGGCGCTGGGAGCTGCTCCCAGCCGCGCCGGAGCGGAGCCTGCGAGGATGGGGGCCAGGCTGCTCTGCCTGTGCCTCCTCACAGCCCTCCTCGGCTACTACATCTACAGCCCGCTGCCCGAGGACCTGGCCGAGCCCTGGACCGTGATGCTCGCCTCGGCCGCCCTGCGGGCCCTGGGGCACTTGGTGAGCCGGTGAGGGCCGGGAGGGCGGGCAGGGGGGTTCCGTGTCCCGGGGCTCAGGGGCACGGCCGTGCCATGCTGCCTGTGCCACACGGGCACGGGCTGACACTGACCGAAGGGCAGGAGCCGCTGAAACGAAACCAAACTGACTGTGACTATGCCGTAAGGAAATGTAGGAAAGATTAAATCTTGCAGCCTTGGGAAAGAGTACCGAATGAGATGTGGGATGTGACTGGATCGACAAGCACAGACAAACTTCTCTTGCTTTACAGTTCTGGGCAGCTGAAGCACTGCTGCTTGAATAATTCCTGACTCCTCTGTGCCCAGCTCCCCCGGCAGCGCTGGGTGTCCGGGGAGGGAAATCATCACTTGCTATTGATTTTTGTGGTTTCATGGAAATCCACTGACAAAACAGGCCTGAAAACCACACAAAGCAACATCTCTGTGAGGCAGCCCTTGTTGGCAGGGGGTACCTTTCTAGGGCTGTCCAGTCTGCAGGAGGAGGGAGGATGAGGGCTTTTCTGGTGGGTGTCAGGGACTCTTGTTTTGATTTTGGGGGTTGAGGTGGTGGAAGATGACAGTGGTGAGAGAGAAAGAAGCTGTAGTCAGCAGTGTTGGTGTGCTGCCCTGCTGCTTCCCCTCTGAAATCCCCTGCTGGAGGGAGCCTGCCGGGGGGCAGGGGCAGCTCATTGCCCGGCAGGCCCGGTGGCTGCTCGGCCACACTGCCACCTCTGTCACCTCAGCACGGCCCTGCTGGCAGCAGGAGCGTCCCCTTTGTGCGAGGCTGGGGTGCTCACCTGGAAGATGGAGCTGTGTCCGTGGTGCTGCTGTCCTGCCTGCCTGGGCACAGCGGGGCTGGGGGCGGGTGTTTTGTAACCAGGCTCTCATCTCCTGTGGAACCGTAATCCCGAGGGATGGACTCAGCCTCAGCCTCCCTGGAGCTGCTCTAGTGCAAGTTGGAGTTAGGTGGCTCTAAATTGTCCTAAGTGTATTCTGAATGGCACTTCAGCCGCAGGGCAGTGACTCGTGGTCGCTTGGGGCAGGGCTGCGTTTCAGAGGGGACCCTGTTGGAGTCTCCCTGACTCCCTGATGTTGGTTTGAACCAAGTGCCACCCTCAGGCGTTCCTGAGCAGTGGAATCCTCCCCGAGCTCCCAAAAGGGTGTGCCAAGAGCAGCATGGCATGGCGCAGCTCCATCCCCTTCGTTGTGGTGGGTCCTGGGGATCCCCCGGCTGGGCAGCCCTGCAGGCTGTGCTCAGGGTCCCTGGCGCCCCCTCTTTGCAGAAGGGAGGCTGCAAAGAGAATGTCTCCTTGGCTGTTGATGTTTGTGTCCTGTGTCCATGGGCTGGGGAGCAGCTCTGAGAGCAAACCTGCCTCTTGCTGTGGTGTTTGAGCCCAAAGTCCCTTTGGGCTGGAAGCCCTGTGGCCCTGGCCCTGCCCAGGCACAGCCAGGCTCCCTTCTGCCTCCAGGGGCTTTGGAGGGTCTGCCCTCGCTGTAGGGACTGGGGAAAATGCTTCCCAAAGCACAAGGATCCCAGCCCCCAAAGTGGCTGCTTCCTGTTGCTCCACAACACCCAACAATCTCACACTGGGACAATGAGGGATTTTCAGACGAGGGCACCATTTCCTTTTATTGATAATGGCCTGGAAACCGCAGGCAGCGGCCCAGTGGTTTTCCACAATGTAAATTGTCCACTTGTGGAAAACAGCTGTGAGAGCACTGGAAACCCTCAGTGCTGGGGCTCAGGGAATTCCTCCCACCACGGGGCTTTCACAAGCTCATTGGAGTCACAGCAGGACTCACTTTGACTGAGATATTTGTTTTTTCAAGATGTTAATCCTTGGGGGAAAAGCAACAACTGAGAAATGTTTATGTAAACTGTGTCAATGTTGTGGCTAAAAGGCAATTCTGGCACGTGTCTGTGTGTTTGTTTGTTTTCACGGAGCTCATGGCAAGGACCTGTGTTTCCCTTTGCCGTGTGCCAGGGCCTGCCCACTCATCTCCATCGCAATTCCAGCACACTGGGATTGGCAGGGCTCCTCCTGGCACCACCCGCTCCAAGCCTTCAGAGAGAGGTGACTCAAAAATGTGGTGACAATCAGTGTCAAAGGCTGCCAGCCAGGGCTGAGCTGTGTGCTATTCTAGCTCCTGAAAAAGAAGGTTGTATCATGGAATCCCAGAATCCCAGACTGGAAAAGATGGGTTGGACAAGATCTTAAATTTCATCTCATTCCACCTTCCTGCCAAGGTCAGGGACACCTTCCACTCGACCAGGCTGCTCAAAACCTGGTTATATGTAGGTGATGATTAAACAGTTGATTTAAATAAAATTTGAAGGGGAAAAAAAAAACCAAAAAACCAAACGCCAAGCAGGGCCAGAGTGTATGACTTGCACTATCACAGTCTGCAGGCTAGAGGTTGCACCTGTCAGCAGATGATCAGTCACGGTGTGGGGGTTTCACATTTTCCTGGGGACAATAAAGCATCTGTGGGAAGCCAAACTTCAAACAGATTCTGCACCAGGCTTGGCTATTTTCTTTCTTTTAAACCTCAAACCTGCTCTGAATTTCGTCTGTTTTCACCTTCAGAAAACATGTAAGAACTTGGCTTTATTTGTTATTGTTTCAGTTGTGATGGGATGAGTCTGGGGTGGGAAGAGGGTCACATCCCATTGCCGGGGGTGGTGGTGGAGGAGCCGAGGTGCTGCTGCTGGCAGCCGTGGGTGGCTGTGGGTGGCTCTCTGCAGCATGCTCCCTGGGCTGTCCCCACACCACACTGGGGCCAGCAGCACGCCAGGAGCCGTGGATGGCTCTTGGTGGCTCTCTGTGGCCCAGTGCTGGTGCTGGTGAGCCACATAAATACTGAGCAGGAGTCTGAGTGTGGGCACAAAGCAGCAGCCCTGGTTCTGGGCTGGGCTCTGGCCTTGGGCTGCGCTCTCGGCCGGGGTCTGGGCAGCCGGTGGCAGTGTGAGCACGTGTCACCAGTGCTGGTGTCACCCGTGCTGGTGGCACTGCCCAGTTCAGATGGAGGCACTCTGGCCTGTTGTGGTGACTCCCACAGCACCTTCACACGTTTGTGCAGAGCACCAGAAGGCTGCACGGGAATTTGATCTGAGGGCGCTCACGGCTGCCCTTGACGCAGTGTCCCTTGTCCTGTGCTGCAGTCGGAGGCGGCTGACCTGCTGGGGCTGATGCACTACATGGAGGGCTTGAGGCTGATCACGGCTCTCGAGCTCGTGGCTCCCACATCCGATGAAAACGTCACAGTGACGGACACAGAGCTCAGCGGCGTCCCCGTCCGCCTGTTCCTGCCCCGGAGGGCGCCTGGCGGGCTCAGGAGGGCCATGCTCTACTTCCACGGCGGCGGCTGGTGCCTGGGAGATGCAGGTGAGCTCTGCTGCATTCACAGCCCTGCCAAGTGCTGCCCTTTGTTCTGTGGGACTTGCCACGGGGTAGGCAGGGGACTGGTGTGTCACCAGCTGAAAGCTGGGGGAGGTTTGGGAAAGTCAGCTGAAGGTGCTGCCAGGAGGAACGGGCAGTTTGTGTGCGTGCGTCCATTCTCACACGCACTGGGCTTTCATTTCAGGCATGCACAACTACGATCTCATGTCACGGCGGATTTCAAATGAGCTAAATGCTGTCGTGGTGTCAGTCAAGTAAGAGATCCATCCTTCCAGATGGGATAAGGGGTTTGGAGTAAATTTATCTGTTTCAATCAATCCGATTTTTCAATGTTTCTGTATTTGGTCACGTGCTTTCCTGCTGCCTTATACACATTGGTGAACAGAGGCTGCCAGGGTGACCGGGGAGATTTGTGGCTGGTGGCTGTTTTGGCTTTATGAGGATGGGTGGGTAATAAAGTGGATCCTCTGGGATGGACAGTTCCCACTTCTCTGGCCACAGAAATAGACACCCCCCTACAGGGAGATGTGAGCAAGCCCCTTTCTTTATTAACAGCAGGCACTAACCCGCTTCTCCTGCCTCCACCAGCTACAGGCTGGCCCCTCCGCACCGTTTCCCCGCCCAGTTTGAGGATGTGTACGCCGTGACCAAGTTCTTCCTGCAGAGCAAGGTCCTGGCCCAGTACGGGGTGGACCCTGCGCGGGTCTGCGTGGCCGGGGACAGCGCCGGGGGCAACCTGGCCGCGGCCGTGGCACAACAGGTACAAAAAAACGGTTTGCAAGCTCACAATCAGGTAGTTTCACGACCACCTAGAAAAGCTCAGCCCGCAGCACACGCTGCTCTCGTGGTCTGTAGGATGTCACAGCCTGCAGGATCCTCACAGGGCTCTGGGGACCAGGCAAGCCTGAGCTTGCTGTGCCTGAGCCACTCGATGGTATCAGAGGAGCTTTAGTGCCACCCAGACATCTGTCCCCTGAAAAAGGCTCTCTGCCCCCTAGCTGGGGCTTACATCACTCCAACCTTAAGCTCATATTGACTGGTTTAGGTATGATGTTTGAAAAGGGAATTTTAACTATGTGACTCATAAAGATGTAAATAGCAGGGAAAACAAGCACTCAAAAAAAACCCTCACTAAATGTTGCAGTGTCTGACCATACAGTTTGGTGCCTTTTGCACTTCTCCCTCAGCTTTATTAAATAAAGTCAGCAGGATGTTGTTGCTCTCTTGAGAAGTTGTCTGGACTGTAATGAAACACTGGGAATGGTGGTGAATTTGCTGAGGATGCTGAAGGCAGAAGATGAGGGGGAAAATGGAAAATTTGTTAGTGACGAGGAGAAAAGGTTGACACGTAAGAAATGCCAATGTTCAATTCATCACATTTAATTTGTTACATCTCTAAAATGCACAGACTTGCAATTGCTTGAGTCGTAACATCTCAGGGTTAAAAAACCAAACAGATGAACATGCTCTAAATTGTGTGAAATGATAAGGAGACCTAGAAACCTGGAAGTTTAGTGATGTAAGAATAGAATTTTTCTGTAGCTATAGAAAATCTCCTGTCAATATTTCAGAAAGCATCAAAATTCCCAAAAATCATTATCCTTCAATATAAGAAATAAAATGAAATGATACTTGATGTTTGAGAGTTTTTATTACAGCATGCTGTTTTGGATGACCCACCTATAGATTCAGAATTTCTTTATCCTGCTTTTATTGATAATCTTATTTTTCTCATGTTGCAAAATGCCTGTCTTAATTCTTTACCCCTGCTGATCTGTCAGCGTGGGAGAATCGACACTTTTGCTGATTCTTTGCAATGGTTTCTGTTTTTTCTACAGCTGTTGGAGGACCCTGAAGTGAAAACCAAGCTCAAAGCTCAAATCCTGATCTACCCTGCCCTGCAGGCGCTGGACCTGAATCTGCCGTCCTACCGAGACAACGCCGACAAGCCGCTGCTGCCGCGGCCGCTGATGGTGCGGTTCTGGAGCGAGTATTTCAGCCCGGACCCCGCTCTCAGGGAGGCCATGGCCTCCAACAGCCACGTCCCGGCCCACTCCAGCCACCTGCTGCAGTTCGTCAACTGGAGCCGCTGGCTGCCCNGATGAGGAAGGCCCACGCGTACGAGGGCCCGGGCGCGGGCGACGCGGAGCTGGCTCGGCGCTACCCTGGGTTCCTGGACCCGCGGGCCANGTGATGTACGCGGCCCGGCTGCGCGCCGCCGGCGTGCCCGTCACGCACCACCACGCCAAGGACGCCTTCCACGGCGCCATGTCCTTCCTCTCGTGGCCGCTGGAGCTGGCCCTGGGCCACCGCCTGCTCAACACCTGCCTGGACTGGCTCCAGGAGAACCTGTGAGGGAAAATGGCGCTCCGCTCGCCCTCCTCACGTGCGCCAGGTGTGGCTGGGCGCGTAGGGGCTGTGCCGGATTTTGGCTGTGATTGCCATCCCCCTTGTGATTCCTGCGGTGTTGGGGCTGGAGCATCTCCCACCTTGTCTGCCAGGAAATCAGCCTGACCCTAACGCACGCCTTCCTCCAGTGCTATCATCTGACCCTCAAACCCCCAGACTGCCAGGACTGCCCTGGGGTTCCTCTCCTGGCCCTGGGGTTCCTCTCCTGGCCCTGCAGCCTCTGGGATTTGGTGTCTTCTCTCTGTTGCTGCTTCCTTCTTCCTGTCCCAACCTCTGCAGGCTGTGTGCCAAAGGGCCGGGTGGCTGTGGGCTCACGGGACACGCTCGGTGGCTGCTTTCTTCTGTCCCCTTTGCTCCGTGGGATGTGGCAGCAGGCCCTACTGCTGCCAGGGCTGATGGGCGGAAGGGAAGCACCGGGAGGCTGCAGGAGGCTCGGGCAGCTGCAGGGACCTGCCCGTGCCAGGCTGGGCTGGGGCTGCTGTTCCTGCCCTGCACAGCTTGAGGGAAGCCCTTGGAAACCCAAGTGTCCAAGTGCTGAAAAATTGTGCAAGTGTTTTTGGGCTTTGTTTGTTTGTTTTGGTTTGGCTTTTTTTTTTTTTTTTTGTTTGGCTTTTTTTTTTTTTTTTAGTTGGGGTTTTTTGTCGTGTTGGGGGATTTTTTTTTTTAAAGCACGTATCTTACTCCTACATCCTTTCTTTAACCCTTGCGCTAGCAGGAAATAGAGGAACAAACCAGCACTGGATATTCACTGGAAAAAGGAAGCTGTGAAGGTCCCAGCCTCATGATAACACTGCTGCATGGTCTGTGCTCTGCTTATCTGTTAACTCATGTACTAGGTGTTCTAATTGTCCTTTAAATTGTTTATCAATTTTCACATATGATTTCTTAAAAGTAGAATTAGCTTAGTAGCTTTATAGGCTTGAAAAAGGAACAGAGATCAGATGGCTGAGTGGAACAAATAACCTCTGTGCAAATGTTTCGTGTGTTAAATATAAACCCTAAAACTTTTGACGGAAGCATGAATACAGGGGCTGGCTGTTGGTTTAAGCAAATCAACCACTGAGCAGGTACTTCATGTATCCTGCTTTTCGTTTGCATAAAAGGTACTGAATCTTCAGTAATTCTGGGTTATTTTTCCTGAGTGTGTGTGGCCTGTTCAGATGCAATGTATATGGAATGATTGCCGTTTTCCATCTTTATTAAGTTGCATATGAGCATTAAACTTGTTTTTGATCCCAGCGCAATGTGTTTTGTCACTCAGGTGTCCCATCCATGGGGAAGCAGTGGCAGCTGTGCTGGAGCCAAGGGTGGCTGCTGCAGACAGCCCCAGGTTTCAGTTCTGCTCTGGCTCGAGGTGTGGATGGGGTGGTGTGGGCTGGAGGGAGCAGCAGTGGTTGATTTGGTCTCTCCTTGCACCTTTGCACACCCTCTGGATGCACACCTGTGCTCGTGCTCAGTCCCAGAGTGTTTGGGAGTTATTCCTGGGGTCTCCCTGCAGCCCTGCCAGCACAGCCCAGCGCTCACCCCCAGACTGGGCTCCTGTCTGCTGGCAGAGGCAGCTCCACTGCAGGTTTATTCCTCCCACACTTGGAATTAATTAACAGCCTCTTAGCTCCTGAGGAAGTTGAGCT
This sequence comes from Chloropsis cyanopogon, assembly GCA_013400585.1. NCBI lineage: Eukaryota > Metazoa > Chordata > Aves > Passeriformes > Irenidae > Chloropsis > Chloropsis cyanopogon. Next base: position 70,414 of record WEZZ01006556.1, read on the forward strand.
TTGGGGTTTTTCTCAGTAATGCCTCTGGTCTGATTTTCTATACAGTTTTAGGGTCATGTCCACAAGAAGGTTCCCTGGGATGGCATTTCTGGTTGTAAATGCTGATGGAATGAGCCCAGCTGGGCTTTCCAGGAAGACAATCTTGCTTAAGAGACTGCTTAGGGAGGATGGCTGTGTTTTTGATTTGCAGGGGACGTGCCCACGTCACATCCCTCAGCAGGTTGCCCTGCTGTCACCCAGACTGGCTTGGTCGTTGCCCTGCCCTGCAGCACTGGGGTGTTGCTGGCAGAGCAGCCCTGGGCTGAAGTGCTGGGCTCAGTGGCTTTGCCTCCCTTCAGGGCTGCAGGAGGTGCCTGTGCCAGCCCAGCTGGAGCCAACCTGGGCCATCCCCCCTGTCCACACTGCCACCAATATTGTGTTTCCTCCATCGTGGCTCAGGCACCAGCTGTGTCAGGGACACTGAATGCCTGCCTGTAAGGCAGAAGAAAAATTTATGTTCTAAGAAACAATGCCGGCCAAAAATTGCCAACCTTCCCTTGTGGGTTTTTATAGGACTCTCTTGGAACCAGAAGTAAATGGCTTTTAAGCACCAGCACCTAAATATGGACTCATGATTGATTGGGCTGTATGTTTTTGTTTAGGTTCCTAAAATAGACTTTTGGGATTGGAAATGCCTGGTGAGGCACAAAATGAGACCGTGAAAGCTGCACTACTGATGCTGCTGGCAGGAGAGGCTGGAGCTGCAGTAAGCAACCCGTTTATCCACACCAGAAAACAAGACACACCACAAGGGAAGGCTTTGGAGTGTCTCCAAAAGCCTTCCCTTGAAGGGAGGATGGGATTTGGTGGTTGACAGCCAAGGACAAAGCTCAGCCTCACCATGGTGGGGCTCACAACCCCGTTTGGAGCCAGCTCTGGGTGCAGAGATCAAACCCTCCAAGGATGCCCAAGCACAGGGAGCCTGATCACAGACTCAGCTCCCACAGGGTGAAGTGGGAGGAGTATGAAGAGAATGGGGTTCATGCTGGCAGGTGAGTCAAGGAAGAAACGAAGCATCCTCGAAATATCCCACCAATCTGGGCTTCCCCATCACCCATTTCTTGAGAATCCTTAACTTTTTGTTGAAGTACTACGCTGGTTAAAACAAAACAAACAAAAAAAAAAATCCCCAACAAACCACCACCAAACCCCCAAACCCCAGAACGTGACCGCACTCTTGGGTTTCAGGTATTTTTGGGAGGGTTGGCTGAGTTGTTCCCAGTGTGCTCACCCGTGCCCTTGCTCCCGAGAAGGGCTCGGGGAGGGCCCCAACGCTGCCACCACAGGTGCCCCCACCGAGCTCTCGGGTTCCTTCTGGCTCCTCACGCCTGGTTCCTGGGCTGGAGCTGGGCTGCAGTTCCCCAGCAGAGGCCAGCAGGACTCCAGCCTGCCGTGCCAGGAGCAGCGGGAGCTGCGGGCACAGCCCACGGCAGCAGCCGTGGCACCAAATGCCCCAGCAGCCACAGAGCCTGCTGCTGAGAGCCCAGCCCAGGTGTTCCTCACGGATAGGGCTGCTGAAAGGTGATGGAATTACAGGGACAGCCTCAGAATAACTGAGGGTTAGAAAACTGCTCACAAGTACAACCAATGGTCACAGAGCTGTAAGGCAGGGGCCAATCTAAACTCATTGAAATGACATTAAGGAGCACTTCTTGCTCCCTCACCAGTTTTCTGAGGAGTTACTGCTGCAGGAAGGAAGAAATGCTCCATTTGTTCAGCCCTATTTTATCCTTCAGTGCAACAGCAGTTGCCTGAATGAACAAGATATTTAAACGCTGGTAAATGAGAAGCCAGTGCCAGTTATTAGCCATGGGGGAAATTTTAAATCAGCTTCTGTAATGCCTAAATATGAGCTGATTTATTTGCCTTGTCCACAGAGAAAAGCTACAATAGCTTTTTATATATATTGATAGGGTTAATATTTGCCAACTGAGAAGTACACCCCAATAAAGGGGAGGGAGGAAAGAGGTAGAGAAGCTGTGTCTGCCCCACACCTGAGGATGTTCAAGGCCAGGCTGAATGAAGCAGCCTGGTTTAGTGGACGTGTCCCTGCCCATGGCAGAAGGGTGGAATTAGTCACTGTGGGGTTTGGTCATTCTGCATTAGCAGCATTATTATGTTTTTATCTTTGCCAATAATTTAGATAGCACTGCTGAATAAAGCAGCAAGCTTTGGAGTGGTGATGTATGAAAGTGAGGGCTCCTCTTCCCAGCGGCACTGCCCTCCCGCAGCCCAGCAATAATTAAAAATACAGATAATGCACTCCCACATCTGGCTGTCTCTCAGGGCAGGGATGGGGGCAGTGGGCGCTTCTCCCTCCGTGCGGCCCGGCTGGTTCCCGGCGGGTTCCTGTGAGGGGGAAGTGCTGTTTGCATCTCGGCAGCCCAGCCGAACAGATCCCGCCTTCGCCTCGACTCGTTAATGATTGAATCGTGCGCGAAGGCGGCTGCGGGGCTGCAGCCGGGACCGCACCGCTCCGCCGGACCCGCAGCGCAGGGCGAGGCAGCGCCAGCCCCAGCCATGGTAAGGGCTCCAGCGCCAGGCAGCCTCTTCTGCTCCTCCACCTCTGGGTGGGCTTCTGACTGCTTTTCCTTCTTACCTTAAAACTGATCCATCAGCCTCTTCCGAACGACTCGCTAAATTAATGCATCTGTCTGAACTTCAAATTATTATCGCTATTTAAAGTGCTAATGTCCGTGATGCGCTCTCTAGATTCAGAACCTCACTAAGGTGTTGAGTTTCTCCTCAAGAACCGAGCAGACAGGGCTCAGCAGGTGCAGCAGGTGAGGTCTGAGCAGAGTGAGCACTCTCTGTGGCATTTCTGTCTCCTGGGGGGCACAGAGGGAGTATAGAGACTTGATGGAAATAGCTTTATGAAGTTTTTGTTCTGCCTCATGCTCTCCCTTCGAAATGAAATGCAGTGCTTTGAGGGCAGAGACCTGTGAACAAGTTCTTGACACCAAAACACCTTTGGAAATGCTTAGGCTCAGCTTGAGTTCAGTTTGGATCTATATCCCAGTTTCTGGTGTTTGGTTTTCCCTGCTTTCCTATTGTTTGCTGACACTTTATCCAAGGCTCTCACCAAAAGCTGTCTGTGTCCTGCGGCAGGGGCAGGTGGCTTTGCTGAGGAGGGAGAGGAGTAAACACTTGAGATGCTGCTCTGTTTCCTTCCCTGTGGCTGAAAGCATTGTTTTAACCAGCCTTCAGAAAGAAAGCAAGCTCATGTGAGATGCAGCCTGGCAGAAAGCTTTGGCAGGACGCACAGGAGGTGTGCTCCATCCCCCTGCAGTCCTGGTACCCAGTTTCCAGCAGGGTGCACAAAGTGCTGGATTAAGGGCTGGTTAATTTAACAAACTCGTCTCTCCTGGCTCCCTAACGAGCTCCTAGCAGCGCTGCTGCTGTCCATCCCCCACCAGCCTTGTCAGCAAACCTCCGCCCCAGTGACGAGGGAGCCCCACGGGACCGGGGTTGGGTAACGGGGCAGATGACCCCACGAGGCTCTGACAGGGCACCCACGGGCTGGTTTCACTTTCCTGGCCCCTGGCACTGCCCTGGCTTTGGCCAAGCTGGCACGTTGTGACTGACGCCTTCATTCAGGTGATGCTCCCGCTTCAAGTTCCTCACACAGGTCTTTGCTCAGGTGAGTTTTCATCTTGTTCTGTAACTCTGATCAGTGTCTGCAAGTACCAATCCCATGTGTGAGAGACATTTGAGGTCACATATCTACTTACCCTTTAGGCTGGAAGGAAATAGCAGGCTGCATTCACTGATTACAGCAATGATATAACAATAACTGCGCAATGATCTTCTACTTGCATTTGGTGTTTATTTTTTTTCTTTTGATTTTCCAGGCTGTGAACGAGACCAGTAACTGTTTTCTGACGAACAGAGTACTGGAAAAGTATTATCTCTCCACCATGTACAGCCTTGAGTTCATTTTAGGTGTCATTGGAAACACCATTGTGGTGTTTGGCTATATTTTCTGCCTGAAAAAATGGAAAAGCGGCAACATCTACCTGTTCAATTTATCCATATCAGATTTGTTATTTCTGTGCACTCTGCCAATACTGGTGAACAGCTACTCCCAGGATCAGTGGGCAAAGGAAGGCATCCTGTGCCACAGCAACAGATTCCTGCTGCACGCCAACCTGTACAGCAGCATCCTGTTCCTCACCGCCATCAGCGTGGACCGGTACCTGCTCATGAGACACCCCTTCAGGGACCACGTCCTGCAGAAGAGGAGAACAGCTGTCATGGTGTCCGTGGCCATATGGATCGGGGTGATCCTGGAGCTGCTGCCGCTGCTGCATTTCCTGGAGCCCCTAACAACCACCAACGATTACAAGTGTCTCGATTACGCCAGCTCCGGAGACCCCGTGACAAGCCTCATCTACAGCCTGTTCCTGACTGTCTTCGGCTTCCTCATCCCTCTGCTCACCATGTGCTGCTTCTACGTGAAGATGGTTCGTTTTCTTAGGAACAGGAGCGAGCAGGTCAGGTCTGCCCTGACCCTGGAGAAGCCCCTGGCCCTGGTGATCCTCACCGTGGTGATCTTCTCGCTGCTCTTCACTCCCTACCACGTCATGCGCAACGTCCGGCTGGCGTCCCGAATCCCGGCCTTGGGCGTCTCTGAGTGCACGCAGGGAATCATCAGCACCATTTACGTCATCACGAGACCCTTTGCCTTCCTAAACAGTGCCATTAATCCCGTTTTCTATTTCCTGATGGGTGACCACTTCAGAGAGATGCTGATGGCCAAAACCAGACAGCTCTTGGGCAGGCTGACAGACACTGGGAAGTGAATGAGTGAGCAGACCCCTCGAAGTGGGAGAGGTCTGGGAGGAAACTCTCTTAGGGAGAGCATTCAGCAATGTGCCATTTTTTTTTAGATAACTTTATTTATGCAGTAGAATAGGTATGAGCCGATTGTGTTCCTCTAAATGCACCTGTTACCTCATTGTACAGGAGACTTCTGCTGAGCTGCCTCCAGCAAACCAGGAGGGATGCTGTGCTTGCTCCCAGCAGGACCCTGCTCTCAGTGGGATGCCCCACAGCCCATCAATACTGCCATCAAAAGGCCATCAAGTCAGCTCTTGGAGGGAAAACATGCTGCTCTCAGGCAGCTGCTCTGTGAGCCATAACGTGGGCCTGGGCTGGGACAAAACGTCACCAGGACAGCCAGGCACGCTCACACAGCCACTTATCACGGTGTGGAGTTACCTGTCTTCAATAAAACTGTCTATAAGTGCCTGTGGAATCTATAGCCTGAAGCAGAATTTAGACCCCAGAGTTCAAACTTCATTAGCAGTTCCACTAATGAACCAGGAGCTAATGAGGATCCAGTCCCTGCAGGATCGATCAGCAGCACAAGTTACTCTCCAATGGACTGAGCTGACTTCAAACAGAGTGGGGAAAGTCGATGGAGTAATGAGCTGATGTGAGCTGGGGCTGGCCCAGGGCTGCTGGAGGGAGGGAGGGTGGGCAGGGTGTGGGCAGCCCCCTCCCCTCCTGCCCTCCTGCAGGCACCGAGGGGCCCCGGCCTGCCCAGGGACTCCCTGCACAGGAGCGGGTCGGGGCTCACCCAGCTCAGCCAGGTTCTGCTCTCTGATGTGTCCCTCACCTGCAACGTGCTTCGCTGTGCTGGTGGCACCAGCCCTGGATAATAAACTGCTTAAAATCTAGGAAAAGTCTCCTCTGTGTTGTTTTACTTCGTTTGCTGATCTCTGGAGTACCCATGAGACCTCAGCATCTGCCTTGGTCCATGGCACAGGGTCCTGTGCCTGTCACAGTTACCAAAGCAGGGTCTGGTTCCCAGCCCCACACAGCAGCAGCACTTTGTGCCTGCCAGGGAGGTGACCCTGTGCTCTTCACAGAAACGTGGAAGAAACTTACTTGCTTTGGGTTTTTTAGAACAGAAACAGCCATGCAGAAGCTCAAGGTCCTTTGTCAATTTAGATTTCCCCCTCGAGGCTGGGTTTGCTGGAAGAGGAGGCACTGCCAGCCCAACAGCATCCAGCTGTCACTGCCCTGGTCTTGCCTGGGTCCTTCCCCTGTCCTGCCCAACGGGTCCACTCCAAGCCCCGAGGCACACTGGGTGCCACTGCCCTCTCCAGAGAGGTGTCTGTAGAGCATGTGGCATCCCATGCTCCTGTGTCGATGGCCAGGATCTGATTTCTCTTTGTAAACAGTGCGTGGTGACAGTTTTTATGGATTAATATGCTCAATTGTTTGTTTTGCTGTGTCCACTGAGGGGGGCAGGGTCATCTGCTCCTTCTGAGTGACTGAGTCACCAAGGGCTCCTGCCTGAGTGCACACAGACATGGCATCTGCCCATGGGTTATCATCAGCCCCAAATGTGTGCTCTCCCTGTCAATATATAGATCACAGACCACAGATCCATCATCAGCAAGGAGCACAGGCAGAGCTGGTGCCTGTCCTGGGATCCCAGTGCTGAACAGAGCTCCCAGGGCTCTGTCACTGCTCTCACCACAGAGATGCTGGGGTGGCCCAGACCTGCCTGGTCACCTGTGACCTGCCTGGTCACGGCAGGCTCTCTTCAGCTGGGGAGCTCCAGACAGAGCCCAGGACCCCAAAGGGACTCACAGACCTGCTGGGCTCTGGTCCTTCCCCCTTCTGAGGCAGCCCTGGTTTGTACCTTTGACTTCTAGGCAATCTCTATAACTTCCATTTCCCTAAACTAATGAGTGAAACTCCTGATCATTACACAATTTACTCTGATGCTGCTGGTTTTGCAATTAAAAACGTGATAAAAAAGAGAATAAAAACCACTACGTTCAAGCTTCACGTACATGTTCCTCTCTGCTTAATTCTTCTACTCCTGAGTAGTCCATGGAAAAAAACTGAATTAAAAAAGCTCCAAAGCACTACCTGGTTCACCTGAGCTGGGCTAAGCAGGGCTAAGGTGGGTGCAGGTGTGGGTGCAGGTGATGGGCAGTGGGTGCAGGCCCCCCAGGCAGAGCCACACTTGGGCTGCAGGCACTGGCACCAGCTCAGCTGGACATGGCCTTTGGCTCTGATTCAGACAGGGTTTTTTTGGTTTCATTTTGTTTTGTCTTCCCTTCTTTTGGGTGTGGACTGAAAATGCCTCCAGAACAGGAATTCAGCTGTGAGTCAGCCTGAAAACAGTCCAAGTATGCTTTAGTGGCGGTAAGTGACCTAAAAATAACTGTTCCTGGGAAGAGTGCTGAGGGCAGGGCTGGGGGCTGCCCTCGCCTCTCCCGGCCCAGCCGAGGGCTCCCAGCCCAGCCAGCTTTCCCAGGCAAGCACAGGGCCAGGACACTGGGCTGCATGCAGTCCCCTCCTCAGGTGTGAGCTGCAGGAGCCTGCCTTTGGAGGGAATTCACAACCAGCTCCACACCCACGAGAAAACACACGGATCTGTTTCTTACCCATTCCAAACCCAACCAAGCCTCAGCTCCTCTGCAGATTGGAATGTGTGAAGCGTCCTACAATGTTTTCCCTGACATTTAGAGGGAATTTCCCGGGTTTGCCTTGGTTCCCATCACCTTTAGCCCCGCTGCAGTGCTGCTCTGGGCTCAGCTGCCTCTGCTGCTTGCCCCAGCTCTCTGCAGCGCTCTGTGCCACAGCAGCCGCTGCTCTGCACTATGTCAATAATGATTTACAAGAACACGTCTCCAGAAGAGCAGAGTGCCCACACAGGCTGCCACGGGGGCCCTGGTTCAGTGCTGTGCTGTGTCAGGGGTGGCTGCCTGGCTGCCCTGGACACCTGGAATGATTCTCGGCGTGGATTCCCAGCAGCAGAGGGGTCCTGACCCTGTCACTGCCACACTGGCAACTCAGAGTTTAACTGCTCGTGTTGACAGTAATGAAGATACTAATTCAGCTGACTTCTGCTTGGTTTCAATTTGGTTTTCACTTTCTAAAAATATGTAAGCTAAAAATAGTCTTCCTGGAGCCCGGGAGGAGCTTCACCCCCTGGGCAGTCTGTCCTTTGGCTGCTGAGGTGAGGTGACCTCAGCAGCCCCCCGGGGTCCCTGGGCAGCAGCCAGGTGTGAGCCACTCTCATGGAAACACTTGGAGCTTCACCTGTCTGCTCACAGCAGCTTTTGGATCAGCAGCACCAGGGTCTGACCCGAGCACACAAACACCTGGGGGCAGAGCACTGCAGGGATCCCATGCCAGAGCAAGGTGCCTGCAAGACTCATCTTCCTCTCAGTTTTTGTGTCTTATCGAGATTTTGACCCACATAAGTGAAGTGGAACATTTGACTGCTGCTTTCTTCATTCTTGCACTCTTGCCTCACTTCCTGACACAGCCACATAAGAGTCACAGGATGGAAGGTCTCACAAATAACTGTCCAGATGAAGTAATTAAATTATTTGATTAATAAAGCAATCCAGCAGTTTGCCTGCTGCCTTTTGAAATAAATCCTGTGCTCTCGCTTGCTCCAAGGCTTGGCCTTAGGAATTCTTTTTCCTTGCCAGAGACCTGCTCTGTCAGGTGAAAGCAGTCCAGGGGCAGACACAGCCCACTTGCTGTTGGCCTGATTCCTTCTTTCTGGGGAAAGGTGGGGACTGAGCCTGGCACAGCCCAGCTTTCCCACTCCCTGGGGGAATTACTGAGGGAGCTGTTAGCCCACCCAGGCAGGTGATCAGTGCTGGGCACGGGCTGGGGAGTGCCACTGCCCAGGTGAGGGCTGGAGCAGCTGGAGCCAGAGGAGGCAATGGATCCCAGCTGCCCCAGGAGCTCCATCAGACAGGATGGGGAGCCCAAAGGGTTAAACAGGAGCCGTGGTGCTGCTTCCCTGCCTGCACAGGGATCCTGTGCTGTGCTGGTGAGTGCCACAGGTGCACAGGGAAGGAGCAAGCTGAACAGGTAACAATGAGGTGGCAGTTCTCAAAAGTCTCTTTTATAACTAAATAAGTTGCAGCAGAAAAAATTACTGCTGAACGTGGCTGATCACTTCTTAGTTAAGTGATCTGCTGGAGAGAGAGGCTGTATGTGCGTGGTGGTGCTGGGCTGTGGTGGGACAGTCAGATGGAATCAGGAGTTCCTGTAGAGAAATGAAGTGACCCAGTTTGGTTTATGGGAGATGTGAGCTCAGCGTTGGTGCAGCAGCGTGGGGGGAACTGCTCTGTGCTAAGGCAGGAGGTGGTGAAGGGTGGCTCCTGCAGGTGCAGTGACTGAGAGGCAAAGTGCAAAAAACTCATCCTTGGAGCTGGGTTACGAGTGAAACTGCTCAGAAACATCCCCTGTAGATGGAAGTAGCAGGAGCAGCTGTAAGCCAGGGCACCAGCCTGGAGCTGCCCCCGGGCCCTGCAGGGGTACCCCACACTTCTCTCTTCAGCTGATCTGATCTGGAAAATGCCTTGGGACGTGTGAATCATTCCAGTGGGCTCCTCCACCCTTGAAATGGTAGTTTTAAAAGCAATTTGGACTTTCTCTTTCTTTCTTTGAACACTCCCTGCATCTCCTTTCTCTGGATCAGCCCATGGAGAGGCTCAAAACAAACACGACTGTACCTGGTGGACCCTGGGCCACTCACATCCACTGTGTCATTGAACAGCTCCTGGCACTCGAGGGGTTTTCCATTCTCCTACAGAAATGCAGCTCCTGGGATGCCTGCTTGTGTTCCCCTGGCAGGTTTACTAGCGGAAATCCTCCTCCTGCAGGAGCACAATGGCTGGGGGCTCTCCAGGCCGAGCAGCAGCCAGGGAAAACAAACATCATCCTGTTAGAGCACATTTCTACAGAGGCCCGAATGAAAAACCTCATGTATGAGGTTCAATTGCCATGATTTTATATCTAGCAATGTATTTTTGACAGGAGAGGAAGTACTATATCTCCCTAATGTTTGTTTGGGGGTTTTTTATGGTGTATGGGGATATTCTAGTTTCTTTGTATTTCAACCCAATATTTTTGAAGGGAATGCTTTAGCTATCAACCACCCTAAGAAATGGTGGCTTCTCTGTGGTTTGTGTCTACAGTCCTGTCACAGAAAAATGAGCTTTCCCTGATCTGGGAGCAAGTTATTTTCAGTGCCCATTTGTCTTTTAGGGTGTTTTTCCTTTTTCCTTTTAATTAGTTGTTGTGCATTTCAGGGCAATCCTTACAAAATGGTGGTGCTTCATGCTGCTCATTTTGCTTCGTGTAGAGAAGTGTCACAGGATGCCTTAGATGATCTGATTTCCATGAAATCCCTTTGAATTCAGGGTTTGGTTGTGTTTCAGGAGGAGGGCTGTGACCCCAGGTGCCTGTCCCAGCCTCGTCCCTGCCTTCCCTCAGGACCAGTGCACGTCCTTCACCCTCATCCTGTGCATGGAGCTGGGCTTGATGAGCAGATGCTCTGTCCTCTGCTTTGACTTCTGTTATTTCCTAGAAGGATTTCAGTAGTAACCTCAAAGGATCCCGAAATGACTTTTCCTGCTCCCATCAGAGGTTAATTCAGTCTTTGTTTTCTCCTGCCTGCAACACCTTTGGGCAGAGTGTTTGGTGTAACTTGGCAAGGGAAGAAATAACATCAGAATTGACCTTGTACCAAAATAAATAGAGAGGAATTGATGTTTAGTTACAATTATCCTGTTCTCATTAACAGTTCCTCTGCTTATGGTGACGTGCAAACTTCCAAGGGGTTTGCTGTGACTTTTGCCATATTTATGAAAGCAGCTTTTCCAGATCTGCTGCCTGTGTGAAGAAGAACAAGCCTGCTTACCTCCTGAAATGCTTTTCAGACCACTCTATGTGGCACCCAGTATTGCTTTACACAGATAAAGATAAAAATAAACAGTTAAATGGTTCCTCTTAGCTACTTTATTCCCATATTGAATTACATCAGAGAAATCAGTTTTTCTTAAAGCTGCTGCCTGTCATTACAGAGATTCAGCCTGTTGTACTGATGGCATTGAATGCAAGTTTCTCTAATAGTATTTCTTAGCATGACAGACTTGATTTGGATTCCTTGGTCTCCTTAAATCTTATTTTAAAGCAGGTTTCTCCTTCATGCCTGTAACATGCAGACTGTAAATGTGCTGAGTGGACTCACTGTCTGGATGTACCACTTCTTATTTATTTTTCTCTCCTTCTGTAATAGTATCTTTCATATTTTTCTTTATATCCTTTTCAAAAGCACATGAGACAAAGGATGCCTTTTTCACAAAAAAAACCCTCAATTAAAATATGATCTAATGATTAGTTCCTTGCAATCTGATTGGTATGACATGTAGCTATAGTCATTACTTAATTAGAAAGAGTACAGCTCTAAATACTGAGTAGGAGAAGCCAGCTGCTGTTTACAGGATGAGCTGATCATGAGCCCCTGCCCTGGGGGTGTCACCCTCCATCCCAGTGTGCCCATGGCACAAACTGGTCTGTCCTGGGCAAGCACTGCTCTGGTTTCCTGTCTGTGGCACGGCTAGCTGTGTTAGGGCTGTGCCCCGCTGGGGCAGGGCCAGGAGCCTGGGCACTGATGGATGGGATGGGTGTTCTAGGAGCAGCTGTGTCACAGAAAAGCAGGCCATGGAAGTCCCTGGTTTGTGTCAGTGAAGTGGGAGGTGTGTCCTGTCCTGTCTGTCCTCTGTGGGGCCTGTGCTTGTCAGCGTGCTCTGGTTAACTGGGGGTCCTCAGCCTGTTTGCACTTCTTGAGCAATGACAAAAGAAAACCCTGAAACTGTCTTTTTTGACTCAGCCTTGATGAGACCAAGACTGAAACAACACTCTTGTCATTTTCCTATATTTCTGTTCTGATTATTTGCTTTGGGGATGACAGGATGGGGCTGGTGCATCCAGAGGAGGGCTGTCATCCAGAGGAGCTGCTCCAGGGAAGCAATGTGGCCTCTCGTATGCTGTGAACCCAATGCCCTCCCCAAAATACTTTATCTGTGCTGGTTGATTCCTCAGGCTGCGAAAACATGTGCAATAAAATGCACATGTTTGGAGGGTGTCTCACAGCAGATGATGTGCCTGAAAGTAGGTCTCAGCTAGACCCGTGTGAATTAGCAGAGTCTTCTGAAGAAATTGGGGACCGTGGTTTCCTGAAGAGACAGAAAGATAGACTGATTGGAGTGTTTGCAGTGCCGGAGGAAGCTTTTGGGCATCCCTTCAATAAAGAGTCAAAAAGGCAATGCCTTCACCCAGGCAGGGACACGAAGGGCCTCGGCTGTCCCAGGGCACCTGAGCATCCTCTGCCGCCAGCATCCCGAGCCGCTCTCCCGCTGGGGTGCTGCGGCCCGTCCTGCCCCAGGCGCCCCGGCAGCTCTGCTGTTCGAGCGCGTCCCCGCCCTGCCCCGGCCCGGGG
>WEZZ01006556.1:108760-140525 GCA_013400585.1 Chloropsis cyanopogon
TGCTTGCGGCGGCCGCACTCAGGACGGGATGCTGAGCGCTCGGGGCTAGTCCCGGCCACGCTCCGCAGGCGCACCTGGCACCTGGCTGGCGGCCCCGGCCTTCCCCGAGCCCCGCTAACGGTGCCGCGCTCGGAACTCCGGTGACACAGCTCTTCCTCCAGATCGCAGCCACCCGGTTTTACTCGTACTTATTTTAAAATAGGGAGCGGGGGAAAAAAAAGTGTTCTGGAGGTGGCACCTTCTTAATTTCCAGTTTATCAGTTCAGCTACTCGTTTGCCCGTTTTTATTGGAAATTTTAACTACCTGTAAAATCTAAAGATGGCTGTTAGCGTCACACCGATCCGGGACACAAAATGGCTAACGCTGGAAGTGTGTAGGGAGTTCCAAAGGGGGACTTGCTCACGACCAGACACGGAATGTAAATTTGCACACCCGTCGAAAAGCTGCCAAGTTGAAAACGGACGCGTAATCGCCTGCTTTGACTCATTGAAAGTGAGTAAATATTACATTATTTTCAAGGATATGTGGTTAATGAAAGAAGCAGTTGTAGCCAGAGAAATCCTGCAGCCGAACAGGAGCAAGCGCTGGCTGCCAGCAGTGGGGTGTTTTGCTGCTTTTATTTTATTGATGGTTGTCAATTTGTGTTGCTGCTTTCCTCAGGGGAAGGGGAAGGATATAGGGAACGAAGCAAAAATACGTTTGGCAGGGCACAAATCCTCCAGTATGGCTACAGGGGCTCGTTCTTCGCCTCCAAATTATTCCCTGCCTGTAGCTGGAATAAAGGGCACTTCACGTAGAAACAGCAAAGTCACTGTGAGGATTCTTTGTTTTTAATAGCACAAACCACGTAAGCAATATGAGGATTTGTTTCCATCTCGTAACTACCAGCGGGTTCTTGGTGTCTCTGGACAGCTGATGGTGAACCTTAGAAGAGTGTTTTCCTCCCTGGGTTATTCGGGTGCCTGTGAGCACCCTGCTTGCCTTTCTGTGGTTGGCACTGGCGTGGTTATCCCATCTTCTTCCCAAGTGCACTTGCTTAAGGGAAGGACAGCACTTAGCAGAAGGCAAGGTGCCTCTGGACGTGCAAGCATGGCAGGAGCAGAGAGGGTTTTCAGGAGGCACATCCCAGCTAGGCACCATAAATATAGGGCTGTTGTTTCACTGTAGCTGTCATGTCAGTGGTAGGTGTTAAATGTGCAGGTCCCAGCTCCTTCCCTTGGTTTTTCATGATTTAAATAACCTAGCATGTAAACCACTCATACCATAAACAGTGTATAACAGTATACCGTAAACAGTACAGAATTAATGCAGTGGAGTCATGAACAAATCAAAACTTGGGAAGCAGAAATGTGTCTGTCAGTTTTTTCTACAGTGTGATTTTCTCTTCCCGGGCCCTGATCCCGGGAGGTGGAGCTGGCTGCTGGCGCGGCTGTGCTCTCGTGGCCCAGCCAGCCCCGAGGCTTACAGCGGGTCTCTGTAAATCCTCAACGTCCCGAGCTTCAACACGTGTCTTGGGGATGGTGAGGGGACGGGGTAAAGCTTTGCAGTGCTCTCTTTACAGGCCTGAAGCGCTCCATCACCCCCAGCCGTGGCTTAACTTGCAGATACTGGAAGGGTTTGTTTCTCGTTCAATTTATTTTTACGTACAGCAGTTACAGTGCACGCAGGGTATTAATTATAAAACGTGGAAATGAGGTGTTTTCATGCGTTAAGCACGTGCTGGAGGTAGGAGCAGAGCCAGGGCTGCCAGTGGGGAGTCCCAGCCCCGCGGTGTCGCCACGAGGACGCGGTGCCAGCGCGTGTCGGCGTGGCCGTCGGTGCCTGCGCGGTGTCACCGTGGGGATGGCGGCGCTGCCGGAGCCCAGGCTGGCCCCAGAGCTCCAGGCTGCTCTGGGCGAGGGGCTGTGAGTGCCACGATGGCTGTGCTGGTGCAGCAGCACCCGCAGTGTCCCCGGGCTGGTCTCCCAGCAACGTCCGTCTGGCCGCCGCCGCCTGACCCCGCTGGCCTTGCGCTTCTCCGCGCGAGGATCTGGGCGGAAGGCTGGAAACCGGCCACTGGAGCGAGCCGGACATGATGTCAGCCGTCGCTGGAAGTGCCTTAAAGTCTCTCTGCTGGACAGGGCTGCCGCTGGTGCTGGAGCCGGGCGGCAGCGTGAGCTGGGGTCTGCGTAAGAGGGGATGGACCGCGGCCTGGCCTGGTTCCCCAGCCCCGGCAGCGTGACCGGCCCTTCTGCTGCCGTCAGCAGGGCTCTTCGCTTCCTTTTTAATGCAGGAACTAAGGCTGACCTTTGCCAAGCACCGCAAGGTCCGTGGGTGATAACCGTGGGTAACGTTACAGCGCTGCTGCGGATCCTCGGAGGAGAGGAGAGGAGAGGAGCGTGCTGCTGCCCTGTGGAGTCAGCGCAGGGGCCGAGCTGGGAGCTGGGAAAGAATCCGCTGTTTAAAAATACACTGCTGACCAGAGCTGTTTACTTGTGCTCATGCTGAAAGGTTTGCCAGTGGCTGAGCTGCTGTGTGCTGGAGAGGCTCCCGGGGAGCCGGGGCAGGATCCCGCGGTGTCCCGGCGCCTGTGGCTGCCAGCGGCTCCCGGCCCCTGCGCAGGGGTGGTTAGTTCAGCAGCTGTACCAGGTACAAAAGTACCTTGGGGAAACAGAAAATGGAGCATGCCCCTTTGGGGAATTCCCAGTCCAATCCCCACTGCTGAAGCCATTGCTCGGTTTTGGTTTTGTTTCAGCTCTGTGTCAGTTTTGGTGAGTGCTGAGCTCAACCAGCTGTAGTCGTTGAGTTACCTTGTCTGCAATATCCCAAATATTAAATGTTCTGCAAAAGCAATTTAGGGAAATGCTGCACCAGCTCTGTCTGGACCTTATAAGGTCAGTCAATACTTTAGTACAGATTAAAAAAGATTTTTGGTTAGGACATTCAAAAGTAATTTTTAATTTTTCAGTAATTCAATATGGATGTAATGTCCTTGTTCTTTACTAAAATAGAAGTACGCTGAAAAATTGACCTTAATGTTAAAATATTTGATTTCTTATTAATGTATATAATATTAGTACTAATTAGGCTGCTATTCTTGCATTATCTCTTGAACATAAGACAGATACTTAGTCACTGGATTTTTCTCTACAAACTCCTGCATCTTGGCAGGAGTTGAAATGAGGTGACCTTTAAGGTCCCTTCCAGCCCAGCCCGCTGTGTGATGCTGTGATGTGTCACTCCAAGACTTGGAGTGCCGTAGGAGTGACTGCTGTGTGGAGCTGACGTCAGGCAGGTGTGAGTGCTGCAGAGCCGCAGCCCCTGGGCAGGACTTCTCCGGGCCGGAGATGGCCTGTGTGCTCTGCTATATTTGGAACATAAACAGGCAGAGCAGATGCTCGGAGGGGACCCTGTGCGGTGGCAGTGCCCTTCGCCTCTGGCCGTGGCCCAGGTGTCCTCTGCAGGCGCAGGGACGGAGCACGCTGCGTGCTCAGCCACCGCAGCCGAGCACCCCTGCCCTGCCCTGCCCTGCCCTGCCCTGCCGGGAGGAGGCAAAAATAAGTGCCAGAAGTGAAACTTGCATCTTGGGGAAAGCCCTTTTTTTTAAAAAAAAAAAATTATTATTTCCCCTTCCTGTGAAATGAAGGCACAAACTCTGTATAGGGCTAGAGCAAGGGAAGCGGTGTTGCCTCCCGAGGTTCTCTCCCGTGCTGTGTGGGGGCAGTGGCACCGGGCTCTGGACACCATCTCTGGCTGCAGACACCTGGCAGCTCCTCCTTACCTGTGAGCACAGCGAGCAGCCACTGGCCCGTGCTAACTGGGAGCGTGGGGAGCACAAGGCAGCCGGGCCCGTGGCTGTGACCTCTGGGGTGCTGCAGGAGGTCAGGGCTGGGACAGCCCCAGCGAGATGTTATCATCCTGCTGCCTAATTAGCGCTAATGGAACCTGCAAGGCTGGCCTAGGGGAGCGCATGAATCAAGATGAACGTGTGTGGGATAATCTGGCCCTTAGATATTAAGAGGATAATTTTAAACCAAGAATGATTATGTAGTGTATTCAAATTATGCGCTGGAGCGGCTGAGTCAGCTCCAGCTCTGGCTCTGCCTTGTTTAAATGCCGTAGGATTTTTTTCCTAAATTTGGATGCCTAAAAGCCTGTTAGACTGTCTACAGCAAAAATAAGCTCGAGTTCCTAAATCAGGAAATTGGTTTGCAACCGAAATTTGATTTTTACCATAATTTTGAAACATTTTTTTCTTTTTTTTTTTTTCTTGGAAAAATAAGCCTAAGTAGAACTCGTTTTTGAAATTACGTTAGCTTCGTCAGATGTTCCGATAGATGAGTCATCCGCGTTTCCTGAAAGCCGAGATAAAGATGTCTGAACAATGGGGAGATGGATGTCAAATGCAAATCTTGTGGGCGCTGCAGATGCGCCGAGGCCACCCAGTCCCTGCGGCCAGGCTGCCACGCGGCCACTGCTGGCCCCGTGCTGGGGAAAGTGTCACACAGCGGGAGGGGCAGCGGGCTCGGGTGTCCCAGTAGTGTCCCTGTGCTGCCTCTGGTGCTATCCCAGTACTCCCCCTGTGCTGTTCCAGTGCTGTCCCTGTGCTATCCCAGTGCTGTCCCTGCGCTATCCCAGTGCTCCCCCTGTGCTATCCCAGTGCTGTCCCTGCGCTATCCCAGTGCTCCCCCTGTGCTATCCCAGTGCTGTCCCTGTGCTGTCCCAGTGCTACCCCTGGTGCTGTCCCAGTGCCATCCCAGTGCTGTCCCAGTGCCGTCCCAGTGCTGCACCCTGTGTCATCCCAGTGCTATCCCAGTGCCATCCCAGTGCCGTCCCAGTGCCATCCCAGTTCTGCCCCCGGCACTGCCCCGCTGTGCTCGGCTCAGCCCCACGCTGGCTCTCTGTAGGGTGGAGGCTGCCTCAAACTGATGTGAACCTCCCATGGCTTCGGTGGCCGTGGCAAACACGAGTCTCAGCCCGTTGCTCTGGAGACAGAGTGCACCACGGGCCCTGCGCTCCCCAGTGGGCTTCTGGTCTTTAGGCCGTGCTCCCACCAAGGCGGCTCCTTCATGGTCAAGCTGGGTGTCCCAATGAAGTGTAAAAGCTGTTTCTACTCTTTCTTCAACAGCTGGAAAGTCTTAAACTTCCACATTTCTCTGCTTTTTTTGGTTTTTTTTTTAAATGCTAAGAAAAAGCTGGAAACCAGAAGTGTAAGTCACTTCAGTGACGATGTCTGAGGTTGAAGCGCTGGTGCCTTGTGTGTGAGACCCACCAGCACTTGGTATGATAGTATTTTATCTTCTGATGTTGAAGTGGTTATTTTTTTTAAATAGAACACCTGAACCCTGTAAAAGTGACTGCCACTTCTTAACAAGAAGGCTTAAAAATATATAAATGTAGCATTATTATTATTATTATTAATGAAATTCATGAGCATCTTATTTTCTGTACCTCAGAGATGTAATTGCTAGTTGTAATTGTTAGTTGTTCATCTCTCTACTTTGTCACTGCTTTAAAAAATACTGATTTTTTGACTTGTTGTTCCCCTTTGTGTGACACTTACCTAAGGGTGCAGAGTAAGAACCTTACTTCATTTAATGACAAGAAAAAGAAAAAGAAAAAGAAAAAGAAAAAAAAAAAGAAAAAGAAAAATCCCGTAAGCCTATTGCACTAATCATGTTGAGAATGGCAGATCATGGGTCTGATTCCTCTTTAATGAAGGTGAGAGAAGAAACCCAGAACGCCTGAGCAGGTGATCCTTGGGTGGTTTTACCTGTGTGGTATCTGGCATCCCTGCCCCGGGGTGCAGAGATGAGGTGAGGCTCAGGGCTGGGAGGCAGATGGACACATGGCTGATTCCAAGGAAGCTCGTAAAGCAGTAACCCTTGGCAAAAAACGAAAACATAAACAACGTTCAAATTCCTAAGGTCTGATTTGCCATTTTTCTGCTCTCCAGCCCGGGTGTCTGCCAGCAGGCTGAGCTCCAGAAGAGGAAGCAAAGGGAAAAGTGGCAAACACATCGGGAAAATGGGGCAATTGTTAGGTGGAGTGGCAAATAGTCCATTAGCAAACCAAACAATTGAAAGCACGTGTGTTCCTCTGTGGGAAGATAGATGGTGTTTTGAAATCTTATCAGGTCTGTGGACAGAGGAGTTACAACTAACTACAGCCTTCACAGCTCATTTTACAGTTTCAGCTCTGCCTTGGCAGAAAGAAATTAAGTAGAAATTAAAACATTGCACTGCAGCATTTGCACTGTCATTTTTTAAAGGCTGTGCATAATAGGAACCAGCGTGGGCTCCTGTTACAGTCAGGAACTCTGCTGGGCACAGTCAAAATCAGTAAAATTCTGAACTGGTTTGCAGGGAAGATGTAAAGAGGCATAAAGTAAGAAAACCTCATTTCAAGAACATTCAGACATTTGTCCCAAGTCTTTACTGAGTGATCAGGAGCAGCCTGTGGGGCCTGTCTCCTTCCAAGGATGACCCCAATTGTCTGTTTTTCCAAATACAGATGCCTTGTTGCCAAGGCACACTGAAACTTGTTGGAAGCAACAAATTACATTCAAGAGCGAACGATCCCATCTGTTTTTTGACTTTGGAGAAATGCTGGTGTTTCTTTGTTGGGACTGCAGAGCCTTGTTAGCCCAGCTGGATGTTATTTAGGAACTACTGCCCCGGGTGCTGCTTAGGAGTCCGCGCTTCCCGTCAGGAGCTGCTCCCGTGTCCGTGCCTGAGAAGGAGCCTCTTCTCCAGGTGAGCAGCCAAGGCCAGGGCGAGGCCACAGCCCTCCCTCCTAACTCCAGACATCCCCGCAGAGGGAGGCCCAGCACGGGTTTGGCAGTGCCAGCATCGGGCACGGAGTCCCTGGTGCTCTGTGCTGGGGTGTGCTCCCGGCCGGGTGTGCTGGGGCTGCTCCTGCTCCAGGCTGCACTCCAGCCAGCCCCGGAGGAAATTACAGGAGCTGCTTTTATCCTGAGCCAGGGGTCTGCCTTCTCCCCAGTTTCACGGTGCCACTACGAGGATTACTGCTGTTGAAATGGGATTTGAGTCGACACTGAATTGTCAGGTCCTGAAACACAGGATTATGCAAGTAAGGAAACCTTCGGGTTCATGGTTGGATTTATTGAAATACTTATGACTTATCCTCTTCATTAGGAAACATCTCAGGATTTAACTGATGCAGAACACACATTGAGGTAGTTGAAAGCAGCTGCAGTATTTGATCAAATAAAGGAAAATACATCTGATGAAGTGGATTTTTAAAGAAGAGGAAGAAATCCAGTGTAGTGCTGCTGGAGGGCTTCACCCTGGCACTAGCAAGCTGCTTCCTCAGATTGCCTTTTTGCCTGGATAAACTTCTCAGCTCTCAGCACTGGAGACCTCAAGAAGCTCTCTGTCTTTTCAGAGGGGGCATGGTGGGCTCTGGTGGGAGAATGCTGATGCTGCTGGAGTGTGCTGACAGGAGCAGTGCTGCTGGAGCAGGAGGGGAGGAGGGGCCAGCCAGGGGAGCAGGTCTGGATCCAGATTCATCTCGGAGCACTTCAAGTCCCGTCGAGTTCCTGGAAAGACTCTCTTCAGCTCCAGATTTCTCTGGACCATTCCTAACTTGGCAAAATAGTACAGAGAGTTAGCAAAAAGAGAGAGAGAGTGCTGTTTGAAAAGAGGAGCAGTTCTGGGAGAAAACAAAGCAGGTTACTTTTTGTTGGTGCGATTTCAGTGAATTTGCGTGGGTTAATTCCAGGTTTACATAGAGACATAAATGGTTGTGAGATTGAGATTTAAATTTGAAAGAGAGGAAATACAGAGTATGGAGATTGTCCTTCATGTGTGTGCACACTGCCCACCCTGTGGGAGGGTGTGTGTCCATGTGTGCCCAAGGGAGCCAGGGGGCAGCTGGCACAGAGGGGCAGCTGTGAGGATGTGGAAGGTGGGTGGCTGCGAGGCCACCTCTGTTGAGGGGACATAGCTGTGAGACCAGGAGGAGCAAACACTCGGTTGAGTCTGAGATGGAGCAGGGCAGTTTGTGGTTGGGGCAGGTCATGGGCAGGAGTTGGCTCAGGCCCCAGGGTCTGTGGTGTCCTGGAGGGACAGGCTCATTTGTGTGTGGACATCCTGGAAAACCCTGCAGTCCGGTAGCTGCAGGTGTAGTAGGAACCTACCACTTTGCAGGAGTAAAACTCGTTGTTTTCTGCTCTTTCTTTATCCTGGTGGGATTCAGTCTAAAAACCTGTACAGGTTCAGTGCTGGTATTGGATACTGGGCAAGGAGGAGGTTGCGGTTTTTTAATTTGAGAGCATCTTTCCATTCTTGTCTGGCTCAGGGAGAGGTTCTCACTCCCCCCAGGAGCCTGGCAGGGTTTTAGGTGTGCAGTAGCCACCACAGCAATGTCAGGAACAGCCCAGTTTTTCTTACTTTGTTCTGTTATATAGGAACAAGAGTGTGCATATTTAACTGAAGTCTTTTGAAAAGAATAGGCAGAATGAAACATTTTCTGGGTCTTCGGGGCTCACTGTAAACTGACATTGGTGAAGCAAATAGTGAGTGGAAAGAAAGAGTCCATTTGGTCGTGTGTTTGTGCAGAATTGGGCTGTCAGCAGGCAGCAGCTCAGAGCACATTGTGCCACCCGAGACAGGCCGAGCTGCAGCTGGACAGGCTGCTGGCTCTGCTCTCCTTTCCCATTTTTTACAGTGCAGCCAGTGTTTAGAGCCAGCTGTAGATGGGAAATCGTGCCTGGGATTCTGGTTGCTTTCTGGTTGTAGGGTGTGTTCAGACAGTCATCTGCACTGACATACCGTTGCTTCTCTGGTGCCCTGATAAAATTTTCCCTGCAGTGAGCTGAGTCAGGAGACAGCCTGGATGTCTGCAGTGACTGTAACCAAATGAAAATGCTGGTGAGCTGGGAAAGCCCCTGACTGGGCAAACTGAAGGGTTAAAGCGTTCACACTCACTAAACACTCCTTAGAGGAAACAGAGCAGTCAGTACTTTGTATCTACTGCGGGTTTATTTATTCCTGTTGTTGGTTGAACACTGCACCTCCTGTCTGTGGAGCAGAGTGAGGTGCTTCCCATGGATGGATGGATGGATGGATATGGCAGCCTTAATTCCAAGTAAAGTACCTTAAAATGCAAAGCTCTTGTTTACAGTGGAGCAAAAGGAATTGTTTCATAGAAAAAAAAATTAATCTGTGATTTAAATTTCCAGGTGACAGTGGAGGGGTGTGGGGGGTTGGTCAGACCAGAGAACCCCTCGCCAGGCCGGGCATTTGTTGCAGAAGTGACGGTGTGTGGAGCTGCAGCTGGCAGAACAGATGGGCAGCACAGTGAGCTCCCTGCAGCCAGGACAGGGTTTGGGCTTTTCTCTGTGGCTGCACTAAACAGGAGGAAACAGTGGATTTTTTATGGCAGTGGTAAAGGTGGTTAAATCTCTAACTGGAGGAGAAGACAAGGCAGAAGAGAGAAAGAAATTGAAGGGTGGGACAGAAGAGAGACAAAAGGCTGAAGAGGTCAGATGCTGTCACAGCACCTGGCAGGTAACACAGGAGAGAGGGCTCTGTCTGAACTGTGTGAGCAGATGGGAGGGGAAGGGGAAGCCGGAGCAAAGCACAAGCCAGGCAGATCAGGAGATACCGGAGGATGTAGTGTGCAGACAGGCTCCAGGATTCCTTGACAAAATGTGTTTGTTCCCAGGTTCTGCCAGCTTTTTGCAACAGATCTTTTGCACCTAGTTCCCAACGTGGTTACAGGTGTGATTAAATATACCTGAAGAGAAAAATAACACTTGCTGATGGATTTTTTTTTTTTACTGTGGAGGAAAGCACACCTAGTTTTGCCTTGTTGGAATCCTTTAGCACTTGGCTTCATTAAGTCCGGCACTGAAAATCAGAAGGGAAGTGAGGTCTCCTGTTCTTGTTTAGTCCATTGGCTGAAGACACTGCTACTGTTTGTAACAATGTAAAATATTTCTACACAGCATTTGTCACATATTTATGGTTTAGATGTTTCTGGTAATTTTAGATACCTAAGGAATTAGACACTGAAAAAGTAGCAACAGTGGAAGGTTTAATCTGCCTGTTGTACTTGTCAACTGTTTTGCTCAGGGGTATGCACACACTGTGGACTGTTTGTGTATGTGTGTATGCTCATTGTATGCTATATATAATATATGTCTGTAGGTCTGTGACTCCTCCAAGTTGTTTTTAGGCTGCGTGTTTTGTGTGTTGACTTTGGGTTTGTACGCAAAAAGGAGCCTTCAGAAACTGCAAAGGCCTTTTGTGAATTAAGAAGATACTTTATGCTTAAAAAAAATTGAAATAGTAATTGCTAAAAATACACTCGTATTTAATGTTTAAAATTTGGAAAGCATTGCTGGATTTTATCGCTGTCTGGAGTACAGCCATGGGTCAGTTGTCCAGCACCATCCGTAGCTGTTCCATTCTTTCCTCTCCGTTCTGTTTAAATGACAAATAATTAAGTGTTACTGAGTGACTGCTCAAGTTCTGTTTTGATCACCTGACAAATTACTTGGTTCAGCTTCTGCTCCTTAATGTTGTGTAGAAGCTGTCTGAGCCCTGGGAGCTGCAGCAGCCAGGGGTTCCCGGTGGTGGTGGTGGTGCTGCAGCAGGCAGGGATTGCCAGAGGCTGTGGCAGGGATTGCCAGGGGCTGTGGGGCTGCACAAGGCAGGGATTGCCAGGGGCTGTGGGGCTGTGGCAGGGATTGCCAGAGGCTGTGGGGCTGCACAGGGCAGGGATTGCCAGGGGCTGTGGGGCTGTGGCAGGCAGGGATTGCAGAGGCTGTGGCACCAGGGAAGAGCAGGATCAGCTGTTGGGAACAGCACATCCCCAGGTCCCCTGGAATGCTGGGGTTCTGAGCTCTTGGGTGTAATGGTGAGCAAAGCTGTCACTGTGAACTTGTTTCTTTGTAGGGAGGATGTGGGGTAGAAAGTTCTCATTTTCTATTTCACTACTTTGCTGTTTTACTGCTTCTGTAGTGAGTCAGGTCTCATGTAAAAAAAAAGGTCATGGAAAAGAGAGGAATTCAATGTTTGTTTTATTTGCCTTTATTACTCAGAAACAAGTTGTTTCCTCTCATAGATGTAAGTGAAATATATTAAAAGAGAATTCAGGTTTTTGAAGAGCAAGCACCTGCAAAGCAGCCCTGCAACCCTGCCCCGAGGCTGATGCTCTCATCTCTGGAGCTTTGATTGTGCCTCACACATGCTGAACTTGGGGAAAAAGTGCTTCTGCAGTGAGATCATGATACGCCAGCCCTCCCTCTGAATGTTCCTGTTTGTTTCATCAGCTCAGTTGGCTCCCACACATGGAAAGTTTTTCATTTCCCACCAGCTATGTGGCTGAACACTTGAAGTGAGAGCATTTGAGTCTTCAGGTCACACACACACAGATAGTATCTGCAGAGGTGGCGTTTCCTGCAGCTCAGCCTGTGCGCCAAGGGTAGTGACACTGCCGAAATGTCCTACAAGGACATCAGACTGCCAGGAGCAGAAACCACAGAATCATTTAGGCTGGAAAACACCTCCAAGATCGTTTATTCTAAGCTGTGCCTGATGCCCACCTTGTCACCCAGCCCAGAGCACTGAGTGCCACATGCAGTCGTTCCTTGGGCACCGCCGGCATTGAGGGCTCCATCACCTCCCTGGGCAGCCCCTGCCAATGCCTGACCACCCTTTCTGTAAAGAAATTCTTCCTGAAAATGCTCCTTCCTACAGAAAGTCTGCATCTGTAAAACAAATACTACTCCTCTTTCCTTTTTACCATTGGGTTGGGGTTTTGTATCTTCCTCCTGGGTATCCTCCTGCCAGGATGGGCCCAGGAGCCGGGCTTCCCTCGGGGGGAGCGGAGCGTGCCGCTGTCAGCACAGCTCTGCTTTGGGACAGGACATGGCAGGTGTCAGTGCCCAGGGGGAAATAAACAATCAGGGGGAATTCTGACCGCGGAGCAGTGCTTGGCGTGTTTTGTGGTTATTTAACTTCAGAAAAATAAATCCTGCCACCTGTGTTTCCCAGCAGTCCGTGTGCACTGACCTGCTCTGCTCACGGCAGGGCACGGGCAGGTGGATCCGCACCTCGGTGTTCCTGCATGCCCCGTGCTCTGCAAGGCCTTACAGACACTGAAAAACTGAAAAACAGCTTCTGCTGTTCACGTGTTCTCTCTGCTCCTATGGTGTCATTGTCACCTACTTCATACGCTTTTCTGAGCGTTCTTCTCCTCAATGTGTGACTGACTGAGTTGAGCTTTTCAAGACTTTTGCATCAAATGTTGAACCTGCAGCCGCATTTCTGAGCACACAGAGCTCTCACCTGGTCCCGCTCTGTGTATTTGTTCTAACAAGGGATTGCATTTTTAAAAGTAAAGCCTATGCAGAGGCTTTAACAGAGAGAGGCTGGAGAGCTCCTGAGAGCAAGCAATGTTTCCTGGTAGCTGTAATTATATTTGCACTGCACTGGTGCGGATGGAGCAGATAGATATTGTCTTTATTTGCACACTGCCTTACAGTAGGTCTTTTGTTCTGTCATTTTACTGTCATTTTGTTTCATGTGGAGAGTGAGCAAGGCCAAACCTCTGGGGTAGAAGGTAGCAGGGGTGCAGAGTGTGTGATTATAGCAGCGCTGCCTGTTAGAGATGCTTAAATGAGTGCACACATCCATCAGACAGCTTTGTCTTTGTGAAATATTGATCTGCAATATCAATGCTAAGAGGTCTGGAAAGCACTTAGTGCAGGAAATTATTCCTGAGCTATATGAGAAAAAAACCTGTGACTGATACAGGGCCTGTTGAGCCCTGTGTCCTGCCTTCCCCCCCGAGCAGTGCAGCACAGAGCTGAGCAAGGAATTCAGCGTTGGTATGGGCTGAAACTTCCAGTTCTTCTGGTGGATGCTTCCATGTGCAATGTTAATGATTATTGGATCATGTCATGGGCGTGTCCGTGGTGGGGCTGGACAGTGCCCCAGGGGCTCAGGCTGGACAGTGCCCCAGGGGCTCAGAGCTGGACACTGCCCCAGGGGCTGAGAGCTGGACAGACACTGCCCTGCTCTCGGGGGGATGGCGAGGCCCAGCTGAGACCCCCCAACATGAGAGATCAGCAAAGAGTGCTCATGCTCTGCGTGCTCCCCTGTGCTGTGCTGGCTTCCTCAGGACACCGAGCTTCCCTGCCCCAGCTGGGATGTCCTCTGCTCCTTGGTTGTCCATGGAGCTGTTAAGTGCTTCAGGGCTGCGTTTGGGGTTTTTTTGTGTGTTTTTTTTTAAAGACCCGTGACAAGCGTGTCCCAAAGGCACGGTGGAAGTGGTGCTGCACTGAGGTCCCAGCGCTGCTCCAGCGGGGCCTCCAGCCCTGCCCTGGTTCCGCAGGGACTGCGAGGGTGTTTATTTGGTTAGGAAGCTTTTACTGTGCCTCATCGAACACTTGCAAGGTAAAACAAACCCGATGTGTCAGCCTTTGTTTACCCACGACACTTTCCCTTTCCTACCCTTGCTTGCTTCAATTTGTTCTTTGTTAAAGACTTTTAACTCTTTGTTTGCCTTCTGATGTCGAATACATCAACATTTTTGGTATCATTTTTTGTCTCTGAAGTCTGAATTACTTAGATTGATCCTCCCTGTAAGAATTTTTGAACTATAAACTTAGTTTAAGTTTCTTTATTTCTCTGCTTCTGTACCCTTTGTTATTTATATCCTTTTCTCATTTGCCTAAGAAGTAAAAAACTGTTACTCAAGCTTGTCATCAGTTGGCCATGGTTTGATGGCTTTGTTTATCTAGCTTCTAATTACTTCAATTTTGTCTTTTCTCTTGCCTCTCTGGATGATGTAGTAAAATCGTGGATTTGTGTTTTTCTAGTCCCTTTACTAAAGCCCAGTGCTGTTATCCCCTCATCAGTGACGGGGCAGACCATATTTCAGCGGTAATGGGTACTTTCATTGCCATCAGGGAAATACGATCTGCCTTTCAGCTTTCCTCCCCACTCCTGAGGCTTCTGCAAAGTGCCTCTGTGATTGAATACCAACTGGCTTGGGAGCCACCAGGCCCGTGGTAATTCCATCACCAGCACAGCGTTCTCCAGGGGGCTGGGGTGTTTTCTTGTCCGGCCCAAGCTGAGCAGTTGGGGTGTTCTCCGTGCTGAGGAGGAGCTGGGTGGGTGGGTTCATGGGGTCACAGCTCCACTGGGGGAGCCTGTGCAGGACCCTGGTCTGTGTGTGTGCAGGGCTGGGGCAGCAGGACAGTGTCCCCTGGCCAGAGCAGTGCCCACGGCAGTGTGTCCGTGCCTGCCCTGTCTGTGTGTGTGAGTGTGCAGGGCTGGGGCAGCAGGACAGTGTCCCCTGGCCAGAGCAGTGCCCACGGCAGTGTGTCCGTGCCTGCCCTGTCTGTGTGTGTGAGTGTGCAGGGCTGGGGCAGCAGGACAGTGTCCCCTGGCCAGAGCAGTGCCCACGGCAGTGTGTCCGTGCCTGCCCTGTCTGTGTGTGTGAGTGTGCAGGGCTGGGGCAGCAGGACAGTGTCCCCTGGCCAGAGCAGTGCCCACGGCAGTGTGTCCGTGCCTGCCCTGTCTGTGTGTGTGAGTGTGCAGGGCTGGGGCAGCAGGACAGTGTCCCCTGGCCAGAGCAGTGCCCACGGCAGTGTGTCCGTGCCTGCCCTGCCGGTGCAGCTCCGCTCCGCTCCGCTCCCGTCCCTCCTCTCCATCCCGGTGTTCCGGCGCTCCGCTCCCCTCCGCCCCACTCACGTGTTCGCTTTTTTTGTCCAGAAGTGACTAAGCTTCCTGTTATTCCACTCTGTCAGTTTTTCCCCGATCCTGCTGTCGTGTTGGGCAATATTTACTTGCCAGCAGCTTCCTCTGCCGCTGTCCCACTCCGCTCCGTCCCGTTCCCACTTACTTCTTAATTTGTTATTTGCGGCCCTCTGGGATGTTCACGTTCACTCCGTTGCACTTGTTTCCACTGAAGGCAGGGTTTATAAGGAGCTGTGAAGCCCAGGAGAGCGTTGCCTGGCTGCTGCAGGAATGCCCTGTGGCTGTTTGGTCTGTGGAGGGAGAGCTGCGCTTTGGTCCTGGTGTGAACACAGCCGGCATGGGTGCAGCCAGGGCGGCACGGCAGCACTGTCCTGAGCTATCCCCGGCTGGTGGGTGTGCTCGTGTGCCCGGAGGAATTGTTCCTGCCTCCTTGGAAACCGCAGGCACACGTTGATTTAGCAGGGCGTTCCTTCAGATGATGGGAAGTCGAAGGAGCTGCTCGGGAGAGGGTTTTCCCCGTGGAGCCCCAAGGGCAGCCTGGAGGCATTGGCAGATGCTGTGGGGGTGTGGAGGGTGGCTCTCCCTGGGTGCTGGGCACGGCTGGCAGGGTGGGCAGTGGCTGGAGGTGTCTCATGGACCCCTCCCAGCCCCACTGTGACCCTCTGCCCCGAGGCAGGGTGGCCAGGCGGGGTAGGGGTGTCCCTGACCCAGCACCCTGCAGGGCTCCTGCACCTGGCCCCCACCACGTGCCTCCTCTGGGACCAGCAGCAGCAAACAGCCTCGCTCACCCAGTACTGCTGGTGTAAAAATAATACCTCAGGAGGAATAAACAAGTTATTTTTGTGTATCAGGGGTGGCCATGCAGAGCTGACTCAGGGCCTCGCCTTGCGCTGCCACCGAGGGCTTATTCAGACACCCTGAGCATTTAGACCAGCTTGAGGCGCTTCCCTTGGTGCTGGGAGGGTGGGGTGGTGCCAGGGGGGCCTGGGAGGTGTCCGTGTCCCGAGAGGGGCTGCTGGCTGCCAGGCGGTGCTGCTGCATCACAGAGCAGGGGACATCCGAGTGCCAGGTCCTCAGGGCCCCAGCAACATGGTCGGGTCCTGCAGGAGCTGCTGCCAGCTCGGGTGGTGCCTGTGCCCAGGTACAATTAATTACACGGAATTTCAACAAGTGGGGAGGGAAACTTCACCTGGAAGCAAATAGGGACAGAGCTCGTAGGAAATGAATAGTGCCTGGCGGAGATTGGGTGTGAAAACTGACACATAAATGTCACAGCATGAAAAATAGTTTGTCATACATAGAATTAAACTGCTCGTGACCCCGAGGCTACAGCAGGGCTGGGTACACCAGGCAAAGAGCATCTCTCTTTTGTTGTACTCTTTTATGGCACTTTATCACTACAACAAGTATTAATTTGAATTGTTTTACTTTGCACGTGCTGAGTTCTGTCAATTACCAAATTCCAGGGTGACGTACCCATTAGGCTCCATGGGTTTTATGGTGGAAAAATCACTTCCAGGAACAATGGCCAAGGCTAACAATTCCACTTACGTGATAATTATGATATGGTAGAGAGTAAAGGGAGAAGGGCTGTGTTTGGTCTTTCTTGCACATTTAAGGAAAGATACAAGGCTCATTTTCTGTCAGCCTAATCTTTATCTTTTAATAATTGTTCTTTGATTTTCACTTCCAACCAGACAGTATGAGCTTTAAAAAAAAAATAAATTCAAAGTGACCAGGGGTACTTAGTTGCTAGCCAACAGAAGGAAAGAGGAAAGGTGTGGGGTAGGAGGGTGCCTTGGGGTGGGATGTGGTGGTCCCTGGCAGGGGCACACAGCAGTGCCCTTTGAGGGGGGACCTTGGCAGTGTCTCAGGGGTGTGGTGGTGCCCTGGGGAGGGATGTGGCCGTGCCCTTGGCAGGGGGAATGTGCAGTGCCCTGGGGTGGCACAGCGGTGCCAGGGGCTGTTGCTGTTCTGGGGGTGCCTTTGGGCATGAGGCTCGTGTGTTGCCCTCATAGGTGAATGTGGCTGGGTTCATTAATTCCTCCTCAATTGCTGATTAAGGGTCTCCTTTCTGCCACTGGTCCTGGGAAGCTGCACTGACTGGTTTTAAAAGGGTGTTTTGTGGGAAATCACTGTCTTGTCAAAAGTTCCCTCTTGTGGAAAACAGGTGGAATTTTTTCCTGGAAGTTGCTAAAGATTCCTTGTTTTTGTTTTGTTTTTTTTTTTTTTTTTTTTCTCAAACAGAAACNATTATCATTTTTTTCTGAAGGAAAACCCGTTAAAAATTCTTTTTTTTTTTTTTTTTTTTTTTTTTTTTTTTTTCCCAAAAGAGAAATTCTTCAATTTTATTTAGTTCCTAAAATTCTTGTTGGACAGAGGCAGCACTTTCTGCCTTACTCAAGAGCATTTGTGGGTTTGTCCTTTCAGTCGCAGTGGGATTCTGGCTGGAAGAGGCATCCACTGGCCTGATGTGTCCTGTTACTGGAAGCCCTGAGTGGTTTTCCTTCCATTGCTGTGTGAACTTCTCTTGTTCTTCGGGTTTGCAAGGCAGGGCAGCGCTGGCTGGTTCCCCACACAGCTCCAGTCAGTGGCACTGTGGTGGTGACAGCCATGAGCCTTCACTGTCAAACCTGTGGGTCACCCCACGCTGCTCTGAGGGGCTCAGTGCCCACCTTCTACCTGCTGTGACAGACTTCAGTGGTCCCTCAGCCCCCTGTGGAAATTGATCTCCAAGCTTAGTGTTTTGTGAGTGAACTGCTCTGGAGCTGCAGTGCCATGAGGGTGCTGTGCACCCTGCCTCCTGCAGCAGCCTGTCCCCAGTGCCAAGGGTGCTACTTTGGCCTCTCTTTTGTTTTATTACTGAGTGGACTGAATGGCCTTAATTTGTTTATCATGAAAGCAAAGCGCACAGAAAAGCCAGAAGTGTCAAAGTTCTGGTTGCCAGAGGTAGAACTTGGTGTCAGCTGCCAAAGGCAGCCTGTCTGTGGGTATGGCACCCACACAAGTCTCCCTGCTGCTCTGAAAGGCTGTGGGTTCTGTAATGCCCAGGAGCCTCTGTCCCTGGCCTGACAGCTGTCCCCACTGCCTCCATAGCCACTCTGGATAATTCTGGCAGTACTGCAGGTGTGTGCTAATGAAGTAGGGAGGTTTGGATGTCTTCAAGCAGTATGTTTCCATCTCAGGCAGTTTATTGTGTTGTAAAATGTCTCTTGCACATGTGCATCAGGGACCTGGAGCTGTTTGCATTCCTGGAAGTCAGGTCACTTCTCCCTGCTCCTTTCAGGGATTTCACGGGATGCCCTGCAGCCTGTGGGTTTCCCAGCAGTGGAACATGCCAGGTTTGTTTTGTCAGGTGCCAGCCAGCCTTTATGTGCCACATGTGCCAGCACAGTGCAGAGCTCCACGGAGATTTGGTGTGGCATTGCTGAAAGAGAGTCAAGAGCATTTCTCATGCTGCTGATTTGAACTTGGGATCCTTTGTGCACTCTGGGGGAAAGTCTGTATTTACAATAGCATGTCAAGATACTGTACTTACTAAAAACAAGGGAAAAATAAAAAAGGATAACAAGAAAATCGGGAAAGGTATAATTCTTATATAAACTCTGTCAATAAAACCCCCAAACATGTGGATGTGCTGGCATTTCAGGATGTGATTCCACCAGAGGTTTCCAGTGTCTGGGGTGTGGAGCTGCAGTTCTCAGCAGTGCTTTTAGAGCAGCCTCTCTCCCATAAAATCCCAGCTGTAAAAGCCGGGAGCCATTGCCCTTCAGGCAGTGGAGGAGGCCGCTGGTGTGCCGTAGGGAGCAGGGAGCAGATCATCGACATGATGTTCATTCCCTGGGAGCAGGGAGCAGATCATGGACATGACATCCATTCCTTGGGAGCAGGGAGCAGNGATAACAAGAAAATCGGGAAAGGTATAATTCTTATATAAACTCTGTCAATAAAACCCCCAAACATGTGGATGTGCTGGCATTTCAGGATGTGATTCCACCAGAGGTTTCCAGTGTCTGGGGTGTGGAGCTGCAGTTCTCAGCAGTGCTTTTAGAGCAGCCTCTCTCCCATAAAATCCCAGCTGTAAAAGCCGGGAGCCATTGCCCTTCAGGCAGTGGAGGAGGCCGCTGGTGTGCCGTAGGGAGCAGGGAGCAGATCATCGACATGATGTTCATTCCCTGGGAGCAGGGAGCAGATTATGGACCTGACGTTCATTCCCTGGGAGCAGGGAGCAGTTCATGGACATGACATCCATTCCTTGGGAGCAGGGAGCAGTTCATGGACGTGACATCCATTCCCTGGGAGCAGGGAGCAGTTCATGGACGTGACGTTCAGACGCTCAGCACTGCCCTGAGCCGCAGCCGTGGCTGCCGGCGCTGACGTGGGCACGGGAGCGCTGCAGTCCTGTCCTCCCCTCACCTGTCCTCCCCTCACCTGTCCTCACCTCACCTGTCCTCACCTCACCTGGCCTCACCTCACCTGTCCTCAGCCTCCAAGGTGGGCCAGAACCCCCCAGAGCTCGCTGTGCCACCTGCTCAGGCAGGGCCCTGCCAGGCAGCCGGTGGGGAGCTGCAGAAGGGGTTAAACACCACCACTGTGAAAATACAGCGGTGCAAGTCCTGGCTCTTGTCAGGGGTAATGGTGCACCAAAGCTGAGGGGTCGCTTCTCGTTCCCCCTGTCCCACCTGGTGCTTGTTTTGTGTCCTGTGTGCCCCCAGCCCTTGTGCACGCCTGGAAGGGCTCGCTCGGTCCCTGCTCATCCAGCTGCAGCTGGGGGATGCGGGTCCTGTCAGGAGGGCCCCGTGTCGTGTCTGATGGGGCAGGGGGGTGCCAGGCTGGGGCATGCTGTGGCTGTGGGCATCTCTGGGAGCTGCAGGCAGCCATCAGGGGTGCCCAGCTGGGTCCCTGTCCCCCTGGGTGCCCGTGATGGGCTCAGACCCCAGTCTGTGCAAAGCATTGGTGGTGCCTCACCCCTCTCCTGTTGCTCATTTGCTTTATCTGTTCCAGGGCTAATTTCTTGTGAAGGTTCTGTGTAGTGCTCTGTGTCGTGCCTGTCGAGTCAGTGCCCGGGGATTACAGCTGTGAGCAGGATCTGGATCACAGCAATCCTGCTCAGCATCCCACTGTTGTGGCCACTTGCAGCTGGGCACCACGGGGGTCTGCACTGATAAACAGATAAACCTCCCGTGTGTTTTACTTGATCTGGACATAAAATCATATTCATTCTCCTCTTAAATTGTGAGTCATTACGCACCTGAGTGAGGATCATGTGCGTTACCGGAGATTGCTCTAAAAGGATTTGGCAAGTTCAAGGAGCAGCTGGGGCTCTCGCTGGGAAGAGCTCGTGGTTCCCAATGCTGCTGTGACCCCCGTGTGTCCCCTGGGGACCCCTCGGGCTGGGGGGAGACTGCTCTTTCAGCACCCCTGGAAAAACATCGTTCCCTCGTGTCCTGGGGTACAGCACTGGCTGGGAGCAGGTGGAGGGGTGCCTGGGAGGAAATGGGGTGTTGCTCAGTCTCAGGCTGCAGAGTTTGTGTGTCCTGGGAGTGTAAATATAAATACTGATGAATTGATACATATGTTGTGTCTGTACAGACATGGGGATATACAAACACTTGTAGTAATACCAAGATCAACCACATATTGTATTGAATATTTATATAAATGTAAAAAAATTTTAAAATTTTTAAATGCATAAATATAAATAAAATCTATAAAGGTTAAAGCATTTATATAAGTACTTGTATGTCCATATGTGGTTGATGCATTTGCTAATGCTATTATGAAATGAGAACTGGGGTCATTTGGGGGTGTCCCAGCAGTCCCCTTACCCGGGTCAGAGTGGCCAGGGCTGGACAGGTGCTCAGCTGACATCACCGTGGGTGCAAAGAAAGGTGGCACGGGTGTGACTGTCCCCATCTGCGTTCCTGTCCCCATCCCTGTCCTCATGCCACTGTTGTGGCCCTGGGGATCATTCTGTGCTTCCTCGGGGCTGAGGAAGAGGAGGGACCCACAGACAGCAGGAGCAGCAGGGAGGGTTTTGCTGCTGAGCTGGTGTCTTTCCTTCTGTTTGTGCTGGCAGTCTGCTTGCTCTGTTTGCTTTTTCTTTCTTTTTTTAAATCCTGTTGTATTTCATGGCAGTAGGACAGCTCCCGTAGGAGTGCTATTAGCTGTGCTAGCCAAATGATCCATTAGAGGGGTTGAGGCTTTTATGTACGAGAATCACACACAAAGACGTCATTAAGTGGTCACTTTGGTGTGTTTTCACATGAAAGGATTCACCTAAAGAAGTGTCTACAGAGTGCTGCCATCAGTGTCCCTGTGCCACAGCAGCCCTGGGGCACGCTGAGGGGGCATCACAGGGGGGATGCCCTCACTTCCTTGCCCTGGGGATGTGTGTTTGTCCCAGCTGGCATTCTGCTTTCTCGGGAGTAGTTTGGGAGTGTGCAAACCCACAGCCCCCCCATGGCAGGCTGTGGGGCAGTGAGCTGGGGGAGCTGCAGGGCCCGGGGGCCAGCGCTGCCCCAGCTCTGGGTCTGGCCCTGAGCCAGCATCGGGCAGGGGCAGAACTGGGGTGCAGTGACCCCTCCAGCAGGTGTTGGGCTTCTCTCCAAGCAGGCTGTGCATCAGCCTGGTGTAGAGGCTCAGTGATGGCAGCCCTGCCTCTGGCTGGCCTCAGAGTGTAAGTCACTGACTCTTGGCTGCAGCCAGGCAGGCCCTGTAACATTTTAAAAAGGTTTCTCTGAATGTGGCAGGCAGCCTCAACACACAGCGCCTGCAAACAGTTTATTTTTAAAAAGGAAGCCATAGCTTACGTGGAGTTAAATGTTTTCCTGTAAAACACATGGGCATCGGGATAAATAGTTTTACCATTTACAGGCAATAGCTGATGGTATGCAGCAGCCATCCTCCTGCTCGGGTTCAAACGGCGGGTCAGGAGGGATTTGTACTCCCTGACAGAGGGAGGTGTTTGCCTGTTTGTTTTGGATCAGGAGCGTTCCGTGTGCTCCAGCGGCGCTGCTGAGCCGTGGCTGCTGGTCCTGCAGCTTTGGCATCCTCAGGGGGGAGCAGCCCCAGGCACAGCCCTGGCTGAGGCAGCGCCGGCAGCAGCTCCAGCTGCAGCAGTCAGGAATCAGCATCGCTGTCAGAGCATCCGCACGTGTTCCAGAGGCTGCAAAGTCTGTCAGTCACTAACAACTGTTCAGTAGTGACAGGGTGAACATCCACACGTGTTCCAGAGGCTGCAAAGTCTGTCAGTCACTAACAACTGTTCAGTAGTGACAGGGTGAACATCCACACGTGTTCCAGAGGCTGCAAAGTCTGTCAGTCACTAACAACTGCTCAGTACTGACGGGGTGAACATCCACACGTGTTCCAGTGGCTGCAAAGTCTGTCAGTCACTAACAACTGTTCAGTAGTGACAGGGTGGTGTGTGTTCAGGTGGGATGTGCAGCGCTCACTGCAGTCTCTGTGGGCCACAAGGACATGTTTCTTTTGTCTTTAGGTGGTTGCCTGTTAAATGTTAGAGGGTTGTAGGTCTGACCATGAATAGCCACATAAATTACAGAATTACAGACTCAGTGAGTTGCAAGTTCTGAGCTTGCAGTCTCAGAAGGGAATCCCAAGAAAGCTCCTCTGTTATTAAATATGCAATGAGGGTGTTTTCTGGAAGGAGATTATTATCAGAAAACAAAAGTTGCAGTTGTATTCCTAACATTTACTGTGGGATGTTAAAATCAGGGTGTGCTGTGCTTCCCAGAAAACTGGTGTTGTGGGGAAAAGCCTGGTGGTGACTACACAGAAGTGGGCACACCCCTGTTCACCTGTGTGCAGGTCTCAAAAACCCATGTGTACTGTCATGATCCGACAGACCTGTCAGAGGATCCAGGTCTTCTAGAAATGCCCTGTATTTTCAGAATGGAGAATTTTGGGCGTGATTTTTCCAAGGCACGATTGGTCATTTTCTTTTGTCTGAGTTTGCCAGGTTTTCCACAGTGCTGTAAGTGTTCACTTGAAGTGCCTTGTGCTTTTTGGGGAGTAGGGCCATGGTTTGTAGCTGGGGATGCTTCTGCCCTGTGGGAAGGTACCTGGGGACAGGTGCAAGTTCCTGTTCCACTGAAGGCAAGGTGAAAAATCCTCCCAATCCAACTCCTGATCACCAGACCATGCTGAGCCCTGTGCTGCACCCGCTGAGGTGTCACAGGAGGCTGAACACAGCAAGGTCAGGCACATCCTGCTCCCATCCAGAGTGGATGGCATTTCTTCATTTTTGACAATGAAAGTGAACTATACAGAGTAGGAAATAAATCTATGGATTAAGCACCAAAAAAAGAAATGGAGAGGCAGCATGAGATGTACTGCTGCAAGGAGAGCAAAGCAGAAGTGAGCTTGCTGCCATGCTTCAGATAAGAGTGGAAAGTTTGTGTGGCTGTGGCAGCTGCTGCAGACACGGTGCTGTTCGAGAGCGAGGGGCTGAGCTGAGCTCAGCGAGCAGTGCCTGACTCTGCTGAGCCCAGAGCTGGGCAGAGCACCACGGGAGAGTGGCTGGGACACCGAAGACCCAGCTGGCCTTGAGGGCCTCTGCTGAGGGCATGCTGGGGAGCCTCAGGAGCATTTGTCCTGGGTTTTACTCCAGCAGGATTGGGTTAATTCCCCGCTGTGCTGGTGTGGCCCATCAGGACACTGCAGCATCCCCTGCCACCTCTGAATTTACTCACTTTTAATATTTCTTTTGTAATGATTGGATTGGTAGAGAGTTCAGAGGAGGTTCAGAGAGATGAAAATCTGCCTTGAACTCTGTTGACCGCAGTTAGCAGGATCCAGTGACAGGGTAATTGGGAGCTGCTCGCTGCAGGGTCAAGGGAAGAATGCTGCCCGTGTTCTGTGAGGTCTGTGCCACTGGGCTCCAGCCTGTGCTTTCCAGCTCCTGGGCTCTCTGCGGATCATCTGTAAAGGTCCATGGAATAAAAGTGAGACAAGAAACCCTGCTCCCAGACAGACAAGTCTGCATTTCTTTTGGGAAATTCGTTAAGATGTGTAAATTGAAAAAGATTGAAGGTTAAAGGTGTCCTGAGCTCCAGAGCCACATGCAAACAAGGAGGATGTGAGTGTTTTGATAGTAGCTGGTGATAGCTAAGCATAAGCACAATTTACCTGGGGCTGTGGTATATTCCAGTAGTCTTTAACTCTGAGTAAATAGCTTTTTCCTTAAAGACCATCTCCTAGGTGGATAGAAATGC
Organism: Chloropsis cyanopogon; assembly: GCA_013400585.1. Taxonomy (NCBI): domain Eukaryota; kingdom Metazoa; phylum Chordata; class Aves; order Passeriformes; family Irenidae; genus Chloropsis; species Chloropsis cyanopogon. The sequence continues at coordinate 132,715 of WEZZ01006556.1, forward strand.
TGGTCTCAACGGGGAAGCAGCGAGGCTCCTTGTTTCCTGGGAGCCAGAGGACATTGCATTAGATCACAGGAATGATTTTTTATAGCTTTAAAGCATTTGAGTGTATGAAGTACATTAAGTGGTTGGGGTGTACGTACTGCCAGGCTTTGGATCTCACCCAGAGAGTTGTGGAACAGCCTAAACCCCAGCGCTGAAATCAGGACATGGAGTTTAATCTGGATTTCAGCATCAGGTTGGTTAACTGCTCCTCTGATTCCAGCAACACATGTTGTAGTTCCATGTTACCCAGTTGGCAGTAATTGGCCCTGACTTTTACGTCGTGCTCATGCAAGATCTCATTTTCCAGATATCTGGTAAATGTGTCTGCAGTCTGCCTGTGTTTGCTTTAGCCCATGGCATAAGGAACAAAGATGCAGCTTCTAATCCTACTGTGCCCTTTCTCTTCTTTAGGGTCGGTGTTCAAGGGAAAACTGCAAATATCTTCACCCACCACCACACTTAAAAACGCAGCTGGAGATCAATGGCCGCAATAACCTGATCCAGCAGAAGAACATGGCCATGCTGGCCCAGCAGATGCAGCTTGCCAATGCCATGATGCCCGGAGCCCCGCTGCAGCCCGTGGTACGTGCACTCCAGGGGTCCCTCAGGAGCTGGGGCTGAGGGCAGGCAGCACAGGCTTCCACACCAGGGAAGTCCCACACAGGTTGGGAATGGGAGAGGAATCAACTGCACTGAAATGCCCCTCTGTATGTCTTTGTGTTGCTTAATTCTGCCTTGCCTGAAGTAATGTTGTTAATTGATTTCAGTAATCTTGGGTTAATTTATCTCTTGCAACTTAATTCTCAGAGTTTGGAAAGCAAGTGATCTGTGTGAGATTTTCGTTGCCTTTGTGATATCATGTGCTCTAGGAAACTCCTGGCTTTGAGAAGATGCCTACTGGCTGTCTTCCTTTCACTCAAGGGAACTTTCCCAGAGAACTGCTTGCTGGAATTGAGCTTTGGTTTAGGGGGAGTTAGGCTCAGCTTGACCATGGCTAGTGCATCAGTCAGTGTGAGCCCGTCTGGCAGCAGAGAGCTGGGCTGGCTCTGTGCCCTGGCCCAGCAGTGGCCGTGTGCTGATGGGGCTGTGGCACAGGGGGTGTCCCCACTCGGACTGTGAGGCACATCACACTCTACCTGTGAGCTTCAGAGCAGTGCCAGGTGGCTCTGATAACATGCTGCTGTTCTGCAGTGCTCAAAAGGCTGCAGGATATTTATATTGATTGAACATAAGCTCAGTAGAAAAGAGATGGGGTAGTCTTATTTGCTCTACAGCAGGCACACAGGTGTCTGAGTGCACTGGGCTGAAATCAAACACCAACATCTCTTAAGTTACACACTAACAGACTGGTTCTGTTTTAAAGTTCTTTATTACATAGCTGATAACCCAGTAATGAGAAGTGCAGTTAATGAATAGTGTATTTAAGAGTAATACTTAATTTCCTGTAATACTTGCCAGGTTCTTCTTCATTCACATGGATGAAGAATCATAAGCATTACAGAAATTATACCCATTTACACAACTCTCATTCTGTTTTCTCCAGTAATCCCTGCGTGTTTTTGTTCATTATTTCCAATGTCTCTTGCTTCCAAACAATTCAGTCATTTCCTCAGGAATACAGAAACATGTGCTGTTCTCTGCTATCTGCCTTAGATTGATATGAAACAGATAAAGAGTTGTGTTAACTTTGTAGTTGTTTTTCCCCTCTAAAAATTAGTTGGGGAAAAGAACCTAAATGCCTTGAGTAACTGCTTTATTCAGATATTGAGAGACAAACACTCCTGGCTGAATTTTATTTGGCAGTTACACTGCATTTGGGGGCAGGAGAGGTATTTAATCCGTGCCGCAGTGTAGCAGCTCTGTGTTGGGTTTTCACAGCATTATTTGGGCTCTACACCCAGTTATCTTCACACCACCAGGGCACTTGACTCTTCTTTGTAAACATGCAAACAAACAAAATAAAATCATATTTGCATGTGCTCTTTCTTCCACTGGTTCGATGTTCCAGCCTAGCTAAAGCATCTCCCTGATGCAGTGAGTGTCTGAGTATCTGCATGGCCAGCCTGTTGAATTCTGTAAAACGGGAGGATTGTGCCTGTTAAACCCCAGGAGTTCCTGAGCCAGCTCTAGCTGCACCAGGGTCAGAAAAGCTTTGCCTGTGCCTGAAGTCAAGTGTGGTTGATGCTTTGTCAGGGCTCTCAGAAGCCTTTTCCCCAAGAGCCAGCGTTGTACCTGCTGTGGCCACGTCCCCCTGGCAGCCTTTCTGTGACCCCACAGAGCATCTGTCATTCATTATGGCATTGCTGGAGTGTGGCTCCACCAGGAGTTTGCTCCAGGAGCTGCTGCGTGCTGTGAGTGTGCAGGGAAGCTGGAGGAGGAGAGCCAGCAGAGGCTGGTGGGGATACCTGTCCCGTGCTCTTGCTCATGTGCAACAGCTCCCCGGGTGTTCCCCATGACCCACAAACACAGCAAATGCTCCTTTCCAGCTAGCAGCAGAAACTCACCTCGTTCAGCTCCAAAGAGTCGATTTGGTGCCAGCACGGCGAGCTGCTGCACAGCAAACGCTAAGTGTCTGTTTCCCTGTCTCCAATTGCAGCCCATGTTTTCCGTTGCACCGAGCTTAGCCACCAACGCGTCAGCCGCCTTCAACCCCTACCTGGGGCCCGTCTCTCCAGGCCTGGTCCCCGCCGAGATCCTGCCCACGGCCCCCATGCTGGTGACAGGGAACCCCGGCGTGCCCGTTCCTGCCGCCGCCGCCGCCGCCGCCCAGAAGCTGATGAGGACAGACAGGCTGGAGGTAGGCGCGGGCTGGTGTCACTTACTCTCACAAGTGCTGTCATTTATTGTGTCTTCTAGATAGGAAATACCTTCCTTGTGAAAGCAGATAATGCAGGTTTCACTAGGGCTGGTAATGTCACATCTTTGTGACGGTAAGAACGAGGAGTGACTGAGTGATTGTACAGTAAGTTCGGGCTGCCACTCTGCTTCTGACCCTCCCTTGCAGAATGAAATAGGAATAGTTAGGAATGATCATGGCAGCAGCAAGGGTGCCACGAAGCTGTTGGTGTGTGCCCAGAAGGCATTAACATGGTGGGTGCAGCTGCTGGGGTGCAGGTGACTCGGCCTCTCTGGCTCTGGGCAGATGTGCCCACGCTCCCCTGCTGGCCTCCCGCACCTGCCTTATCACCCTGGCTACAGCCCTGACAAGTGTCAGGGCTCTCGAGCTGCTGCTCTCCCTTGCTCCGAATCTTTCTTATCTGAAAGGCCCGACAGTGTTTTCGGCACCTTATCGGTGCTGCGGCAGCGTGGGCGGGGAGCCAGGGACCTGCTGCTGGCTGCTGTGAGCTTGGGGCACAGCCCGTGGGCACAGAGCACAGCCTGAGAGCATGGGGCACAGCCTGAGAGCATGGAGCACAGCCTGTGGGCACAGCCTGAGAGCATGGGGCACAGCCTGAGAGCATGGGGCACAGCCCGTGGGCACAGCCTGAGAGCATGGATCTCAGCCCATGTGGGCACAGCCTGAGAGCAGGTGCTTGGCAGCCCTGGTTGGGTCTGCTGGTTGAAAGGCAGCGATGGGGGAGGCTGAGCAGCCAGGCTGCCCTGCTGTCCCCCTCGTGTGTGCTGGACATGGCGGGGTGTGAGGGCTCAAGGCTGCTGTCTCCTGCACGGCTGCTCCCTTCTGGCAGTGGGTCTGCTCACTGAGCTCAGGGAACACTCTGGGATCTCTCTTTTATCAGAAGTATCAGAAGGATCTCTCGCAGGGGCAGCCTACTATATTTCTAACTCTGTTGTTTCTGCCTGTGCATCTAACTGCTGCTAACAGGGATTAACTCTCCTTCCAAGGGAATTTAAGTCCTTTTCCTGAGCTGCATCCCTGACTGACGAGCTGCTGCTCAGAAGGGGTGAGCTGGGAGGAGTGTGGAGGGTCATCTGGCAGGCAGCACTTCCCGCTGCTGCTGTCACTATTCTCGGAGCTCACATCTCCACAGGTCACCCTCCTGTGGGATGGCATCATTTCCCTTTTTAGAGATGTTTTCCCCAAGGGAAGCGTTCCCCAAAGCATGCTCAGGTTGCAGGGGAGGCAGCCGTGCTGAGCTCTGAGCTGGCACACAGGTGGCTGGTTGGAATCACCCAGGGATGTTTTTCCCTTGAGGACTCTGTTTCATGATGGACACCTGCCAGAGGTGGATTAAAACCAAGATGCGATTAGGTAAATTCATAAATAAATGGTAATGGATTTGGGAATGAGCATGGAGAGGAGGATGCCTGTGGTGGGAACCCTTTGGGCTGTGCTGCCAAGATCAACTGCTGTGTTTGATTGGGCTTCCAGCCCTGCAGTGCCCATGGGCCGGTCAGGGTGGGACATGGGGGCTCAAAAGCATCCTGGTCATAAGCAGGATGTACCCATTGTCCCCAGGCACCCGGGGAAGCAGGGACACCCCTTTGTGTGCCCCTCCAGGGCAGCCCTGGTGGTGGCCGCAGGCTGTGACCGCTGTGCACAGGGAGCTGATGTCATCTGGCACCTCAGCCTGCAGGATTTGGCCCTTTGGCTGCTGCATTCTCTTGATATTGCTGTTCAGAGAAGTGGTGCACTGCTAAGCCAAACCCCTCTGCATGAGCTGGAGATGCTAGAGTAGCACTCTCAGGGTCACAATACTGTTTTTCCCTTCTGCAAATTCAGTTTAAACAGTGAAACATGTAGGTGAGAACATAATTTGCAAATACTTTCCAGTACAGTGGTCATCTGATCTGAAGTATCCAAATTTAGTATCCAAACATTAAACAAGCATGGCATTTTTATGAACACCAAAATATTTGAATGTACTTTATAGGCTAGAGAAATGCAGAATGGATTTTGGAAATTCTGCATGATCTGGCTATTACCTCCCAGAGGAGCCATCAGTGTCTAGCTGCTCTTCCAGCTGCAGCTGTGGCATTGCCATTTGTTATGGCATGATCAGAGCTTTATAAGGCTCCACTCACTTTCCCTTGGAATGAACTGTCCTGGAGAAAAATAACCACAATGATGTTAGCATCTAATCTTGGAGTATGATTGGTTCTGCTTAGAATTTTAAATATTTATTTTCAAGAGTGATGTACACTGGCAGGAATTAAGTCAGCACACGTTCTGGCATACAGACCCAGGCTGTGCCCAGGCTGGAAGCTCTCAGTAAGCACACCTGGGGTTTTCAGGGATGCAGGCAGACACCACAGCTCTGTCGGGCAGCACTGTGTCTCCTGAATTAATGTGAGTCTTGGTAAATAAGGTCAGTGACTGCTGCTAGCAGTGGGATTGCTTTCATCTGGATTTCACACCGACAGCGTGCAGGTGTTGGGTGTCCAGTGCTTTCAGCCACTCCTGTAAGGAGTCTGCATCTCAGGATGGAAATGTCATGGCTTGAGGCTTTTCCACAGCTTTCCTCACACTCCTCCCCTGCAGGAAATATCTTGAACAAAGTGTGGTTCTTCACTCAACTAGAAAAGTAGCAAGAAGGACAGGGAAGTGAGAGAGAAAGGAATTGCCTAACACTTTATCAAAAACAGCTGTTTCTGTTGGAATGCCATAATTTTCTATTAGAAGTGTTCCAAAGTCAGGAATGACCACAGCCAAGCTGCTCTTTCTTGCTTAGTTCTTATATGCCATGTTTTGCCAGAAAGAAGCAACTTAGCAGTTCTTGGGGCTGGTCAGCTCTGGATGATCAGGACTGTTGTGCTGGCTGTCATGGGTCATTGCAGGGGACTGGACCAGGGAAGGGATCTGGCTGCAGGATTACCTGGCAGGCCAGCGGTTATTTTCCAGCCCAGGAATTTGCCTGACTGTTTCTGGGGTGCTGCAGAATCTGTTCTGTGAGCCCTGAGCAGAGGGCACGGGATGAGCAGGGGCCATGGAGGGGCTGGGCCCGGCTCCTGTGGCTCCGGTGCCAGCACACACCCAGAGCCTGTCACCACAGGAGAAAAGCCTGTGAACAGGGCCGTGCAGCAAGGACCCTGGCAAATCATTTCACATCTGACCTGATTGCTTTTGTCCCTTTGTTTCCTATGGCCTTTGGAAAACTGGAATGCTACGTGCATGCTGTTGGCAGTGTGGGGAGAACTGACCATGACAGGAGCCCACGTCAGTCTGTCAGACACGGGGTTTGCACGTGTGGAGAGGGGGCTGTGTTTGTCACACTGGTGACACAGTCCGTGTCTGCGGTGCTGGGGTGGCCGGGGGGTCTGTGCGGGGACACAGACCCGCAGAGCCCGCAGGGACTCTGCAGGAGGGGCTGTCACCCAAGCAGCTGCAGTGTCTGAGCCCTCCAGCGGCAGGGGCTGCTCTGGCTGTGGCTGCTGCCATTCCCCACCTCCCCAGGGTGATGGCTGGGCAGCACAGGGGCTGTGCCACCACCCTGGCCTCTGGGTTGCTGTCTCCTGGCAGGCACCTGGATCGCAGGAGCACATGGGCACAGAGTGTGCTCCCGGTGGGGCTCCCTGGTGGTGGCCACACACCGTCCACTCACCTTACTGAGCACATCGAGCACAGCCAGGTCACAGCAGGGCATGGCCGAGCACCTTGGGGTGCTTGGGTGGTGCCTGAGAGCGGCCACAGCACATTTCAGGAGACAGAAACAGCCCCAAGGGCGGCTAAGTGGGAGCCAGAATGGCACTTGCTGTGTGCTTGGCTCTGATCACGGTGGGGTTTCATGCTCCTTGACATCAGAAGTGGCTCTGGAGAAGCCAGTCTCTGCTGCCAGGTCCCTGAGCTCTCCACCCCACTGCAGTGCACCCCCTGGGCCAGGCCCTTTCCTCATGGTGCTCTCGCAGGCTTTCAGAAAGCTTGTCTCTGCTCCGAGCCGGGCCTGCAACACCCATCACCCAAAGTAAGTGGCTTTCTTTTCCTGGTGTCACAGGTATGTCGAGAGTACCAGCGTGGGAACTGCAACAGGGGAGAGAACGACTGCCGGTTCGCTCACCCCGCCGACAGCGCCATGATCGACACCAACGACAACACGGTCACTGTCTGCATGGATTACATCAAAGGGAGGTGCTCCCGGGAAAAGTGCAAATATTTTCACCCTCCCGCACACCTGCAAGCCAAGATCAAGGCTGCCCAGTACCAGGTTAACCAAGCTGCAGCTGCCCAAGCAGCAGCGACTGCAGCTGCCATGGTGAGTGTGGGAGCACTTCTGGACGTAGAGACGTGCACTGAGGAGAGGCAGTGGTGGATGTGTGTTTGCCCTTGCTCAGGAGGGTGCGTGTGCTCGGGGACCCCGGTCACTACACGGTGCAATGAGCTTTCTCAGCATGTGGTGCCAGATCTGCTCTGAAGTAGTTCCGGACCATTGAGGTGTTTGACTAGTTTTGCCTGCTGGTGTACGGAGTGCCCGTGTGTACGTGTGTGCGTGTCTGTGGGCTACTCGTGTCTCTGGTTGGCCGTGTGTCTGTGTGTGGGCAGATGTGTATCTGTCCAGCTGCACAGCTAGATAAATCCTCGTTTAGTTTCTGTAAGTCCGTGTTTGTAGAGGTGTAGTTTGGAGTGGATTGACCTTGTTACTGCTGTCCCCGTCCCATGTCCCCGAGGGCTGGCAGTGGCTGTCCCGGGCACTAGGGCAGGCCCGTAGCTGTGGCAGCCAGATCTGGGCCCACTGAGGAGCTGGTGTGCTGGCGAGGCGAGGGCAGCACCGGGGGGCTGTGGTGGCAGAGGGTCCCGCCTGTGCTGAGCCCGTGGGTGTGGGAAGCGGAGCACAGTGGGGGCGGCAGGGCCGGCGGGGCGAGGCGGTGGCCGGCGGGTC